>CM067362.1:31400062-31539062 GCA_034401795.1 Chaetoderma sp. LZ-2023a
TGAGATTGATTGAAATTGATTGAGATTGATTGAAATTGATTGAAATTGATTGAAATTGATTGAAATTGATTGAGATTGATTGAAATTGATTGAAATTGATTGAAATTAATTGAAATTAATTGAGATTGATTGAGATTGATTGAGATTGATTGAGATTAATTGAGATTAATTGAAATTAATTGAAATTAATTGAGATTGATTGAGATTAATTGAGATTTAGATTGATTGATTGACTGGGATTGCTTGTGATTCCATGGCTAGACCGTGCAGGGGTAGGCGAGGGGCTGGTGATGACTCTGGATCACACCACCCATCATCTGCTCATGCACGCCTGGTTAAGGTATACTACATGGTAATCCAATGTTTTCACCACCTGGGCGTGCTGAACAAGCATCTGGACAGCGACACCGTACCAAATGGCCTCGGTCGAAAGGTCAAGAGCTTGACAGACTTCTGTAAACCGGCGATGCCAGATGCTGAGGTCCACTTCGACATTCGTAATGTCAACTTCGAATGGGCGAAAACAATGATTAAAACATGGGTTCGCCACTATAACTGTCAACTAGGAGTCCTCCGTTCTGAGCTACTCTCAGCCCAAACTCTTCCATATTTAGACCTCGGTCGGGCCAAGTCCACTGCAATCCATTGGGCCAAAAAGAATTATCACAGAAAATTGGATCACAATGCCATCTCAGCATTTTATGATTTTATTAGACCACTTGATCCGAATTATAAGCCTGCTACTAAACCACTAAATGTCACCCCTGTTATCAAACCAGTACAAAATGCAAATTTAGTACAATCCGCTCATCCCAAAAAGCGGCTACATTCACCTGCAGAGGCCTCACCACCACTAAAACGTCCAGATAAACGACCGTCTCCCATTAGCTCTCTTCCTGGCACATCCATTGACCACAGTATTTACATTCCAGTGGATCCCTCTATGATCCCTCTACCAGACTCACCTCCACCAGCGCCGCCATTCTCTCCTGAGGATTTTCCTCCTCTTCCGCAGAGGGTGTCAAATTCTAAAGGTGCTAGTAAACAGCCTGGTCCAAGGACCCAAGCTACACCAAAGGTCCCCCAACCACGGTTCACACCATCTCCATGCGCCAGACCAAAGAAGCCCACACCCTTGGGACAGAATAAGTTCTGGAGATTTAGAAATGAGGCCACCAACAGACCAAATTGGCAACTTCCTACCCTCGACAAAAAGATCTTGATCGTCGGAGATTCAAACTTGAGTCGGATTAATGTGGATCCCCATCCAGATACTCAGATTGCCTGTTTCCCTGGAGCATCGATTAATGATCTCAGAACGATCATTAATAGATACACAGGGAAATTGCAACCTGAGAAAGTAGTCCTCACCATAGGAATAAATGATAGGAATAATCTAATCTCAGCCTCCGAGTATCGACTTAGGTTATTATTCAGTATGGTACGAAAGAAATTTCCCAAGTCTATGATCTACTTCACTGAACTAAATTTCTCCGCAACCTCGACCCCTCAGCAAAAGCAGGCACTCGATGCAATTAATCAGACTGCCGCATCAAGCAAGGCCAAGTCCCCTGAGTCCAAGGTTATTGTCATACGCAGTCTTCCTTCGACAGAATTCGAAGTGGGCCATGACAATATTCATTGGACTGAGAGGACAGCGAATGACATGTATAATAACTGGCTTGTAGCCCTTAATTTAAACTAAACTCGGGTCAAGGTACCAACCACCCAGAAATGGGACTGGGTAGTAATATTGTAAACCTAACCGGCTCTGCATTAGGTGAAGCAGAACAGTCACTGCTTAACTTTGGCTTGACATTTGTCCCAACACCAAAACCTAAAACAGGTTTGGATGCCGATTTAGATAATGGCTTTACTGAAACTGCTGAATTTGGTCACCGTGTGAAATTGGCAGATTTTTTTCGAAACTCCAATAGTAATATTCCACCATTCATTGAAAAAACCGGCTGGGCTCCAAACTTAAAATGTGTTGACCCAGCAATCGGTGAAAGTATAAAACTTTACTCTGAACGTATTGAAAATACTACATTTCCAAACGATCAGCAAAATTTATCCTATGAGCAACGCCAGGCCATATTAGGTTTATCTAGAAAAAGTGAAATTGTCATCAAACCTGCGGATAAAGGGTCGGCTACTGTAATAATGGATAAAGACAACTACATCAAAGAAGCGCATAGACAGCTTAGTAATCCGAAGCATTACCGAAAACTAAATGAACCACTTTGGCAAAATAACTGTAGCAAATTCAACGAGATTCTCCAAAAAATGGTTGATAGCAAGAAGATAACTGAAAAGCAATTTAAATACCTGTGCGCAAAAGATGATTCGAAACCACGTACATTTTATCTTCTTCCTAAAATCCATAAGTCTGTTGACTCATGGACCGACCCAATGACACCACCAGGGCGACCCATTATTTCAGATTGTGGTTCGGAATCATATAGGATTAGTGAATTTATCGACTACCATCTTCAGCCAATTGCAAATAGACATTTTAGCTATCTGAAAAACACTGAAGACTTCCTAGCCCAGGTCTCTAAGATCTCGGTCCCTCCAAATTCATTCTTAATTACAATGGACGTCGATGCTATGTACACAAACATTGACATCGAAAAGGGTCTAAATTCAATTCGTAGAGCGTTTGCCGACTATCCTGACACAAACAGGCCCGACAGAGAAGTAATAGCTCTATTAGAGCTTAGTCTGAAGGGCAATGACTTTGAATTTGCTGGTGAAATTTTCCAACAAATTTGTGGCTGTGCAATGGGTAAGCGTTTCAGCCCAGGTTTCGCTAACCTTTACATGGCAGAGTGGGAAAAGGAAGCACTCGAAAACTGTCCAAATCAGCCGCTCATTTACCGCAGGTACCTCGATGAGATTTTTATGATCTGGCAACATAGTAAGGAAGCATTTACCGAATTTCTGGCCATTCTGAATAATCATGATCCGAATATCAAGCTAAAAGCTCAAATTGATGAGCTGTCCATAGATTTCCTGGATGTAACTTTATACAAAGGTATAAAGTATGAAACAACTGGTTACCTAGACTACAAAGTTTATTTTAAGCCAACCGACTCGCATCAACTACTGCACAAGAAATCATTCCATCCACCGCATACTTTCAAGGGACTTGTAAAATCACAAATAATCCGTTTTCATAGAAATTCGAGTGATAAGAAAAACTTTGAATCATCATGTTCGACCTTATTCAAAGCCCTCAAACCGAGAGGGTACTCTTCTCGGTTCCTGCGTAAAATAAAGTCTGAAACTTTGCATAATTTGGAAATCATTCCGGATAATGCCAGAAATTCTCGGCCTACCAAAATTTGTCATAATCGTCCGATTATTGGTGATGGAGAATCTCGGAAATGTGAAAAGAAAAGGTGTAAATTGGATAAATTTCTTCCCTCCCAGAGTACATTCATGAGCTTTCAAAACAAAAGCAAATTTCAAATTCAGTCGAAATTAGATTGCGATTCTGAAAATGTCATTTACTTAATTTCATGCAAATTGTGTCAAAAGCAGTATGTTGGCGAAACGAAAAATCGACTAAGATGCCGAGCAACTAGACACCTTTCAGATATTAGACTAGAGGAAGACACACATGTGGCTGAACATTTTAATCTTCCTGATCATTTAGTCACTCGTGACTTTGAAATTATGCCTATCGAACAGCTACCTCTTTCAGACACAATAGAGGAAACTGATAGACAAAGAAAACTGAGAGAATCATTTTGGATTAAAGAACTCCAAACACAATGGCCAAGGGGCATAAATTCGGACCCAGGCCTCTCTGATCAACGTGAGATTATCCTATTTACTCTCACATACAATCGGAAAAATGTTGAAATTGCGAAAATCCTAAAGGATGAGTATCACAAATTACAGGACAATTTAAAACAACCATTCAACAAGCGTCCGGTAATTGCATTTAAGAAAAATCCTAATCTACGCGACATCTTGGTAAAAGCGAAACTCAAATAAGTGTTCAAAACATCAATCAATGATTTATCATTGTATACTAATCAGGCCATATGGCATCTCTTAAACAAAATTGACAATCTCAGGTGATAAAATAAGCAAAAATATTTTCAATTTTTTCAATTTTGAAAATTCTGAGCCGGTGCGTTTACAATATTACATACATACATGCCAGTGCCAGTTCCGTTATTTTATTACTTTATAAATCCATAACTTGTGTATAATATTCGTCTACATCGTCAGGCAATCTATCAGTCCTTCATTAGATCCACCTAACAAACGGTATATAGAAATCTCATCTTCTCCACATAAATCATTAAATTGAACCTATTATTACCTCTTGAATTGCATGATTGTTTGAGCAAGAAAACTGTCATTCATTCCATCCTTCCTCCCTCTATCCTTCCCTCTACCTGTCATTTCCTCCCTTCACTCATTCATTCATTACCTCATTTCTTCATTCTTTCTAGCCTTTCTTTCTGCTTTCCATCCACTAGCATTTGTTCGTTCGTTCGTTCGTCCGTCCGTCCGTCCGTCCGTCCGTTCGTTCGTTCGTTCGTTCGTTCGTTCGTTCGTTCGTTCGTTCGTTCGTTCGTTCGTTCGTTCGTTCGTTCGTTCTTCCCTCACTCCTTCCTCACTCCTTCCTTTCTTCCTCCCTCCTTCATCCCCACCTCCTTCCTTCCTTCCTTCCTTCCTTCCTTCCTTCCTTCCTTCCTTCCTTCCTTCCTTCCTTCCTTCCTTCCTTCCTTCCTTCCTTCCTTCCTCCTTCCTTCCTCCTTCCTTCCTCCTTCCTTCCTCCTTCCTCCTTCCTTCCTTCCTCCCGCATCCGTCCCTCCTTCCTTCCTCCCTCGCTCCTTCCTGCCTGCTTCATCCTCCTTCTCTCCATCCCTTCATCTATTCCTTCGAGCCATCCATCTTTCCTTCCTTCCTTCCAGCCTTCATCCCGTTCATTGTTCCTCCCTCCCATCATCCCGTCCGTCCTTCAAGCCCTCATTCCTTCCATCTTTCCTTCACCCTACCCTTCCTTCCTTCCATCCGTCCTTCCATTCGTCCATCATGGTTGGGTGGTTGGTTGGTTGGTTGGTTGGTTGGGTGGTTGGTTGGTTGGTTGGTTGGTTGGTTGGTTGGTTGGTTGGTTGGTTGGGTGGTTGGTTGGGTGGATGTGGGTTTGGGTGGTTGGGTGGGTGGTTGGTTGGTCGGGTGGGTGGGTGGGTGGGTGGGTGTTTGGTTGTTTGTGTGGTTGGATTATTGGGTGGTTGGGTGGTTGATTGGATGTTCGTTTGGGTGGTTGGTTAGTTGGGTGGTCAGTTGGGCGGTTGGTTGGGTAGTTGATTGGTTGGGTGATCGGTTTGGTCTGTCCATCCTTCTCTCCTTCTATCCTTGTATCATTCAATCATGCGATTTGCTTATTCATTCATCTGTTTTAGAGAGAAAATTACACACAAAAATTGACTTTATTTCTCAACACAATGATAATCTTTGAAATCAATACCCACGGAAACTACTGACATTTGAGTAACTATATTACAAAGCAAAAGTTTTAATCAAAATTACTCATTCAGATCAAAGATTTTCAAACAAGGCCATCAGTTACGTATTTCTTTGAAATGTTTTCTTTGCATTCCAAATTGTTTATTATACTTTGAAAAGGTCACTTAAGCACCTTTCAAATGATCTCACGGTTCACATCAAAGTCAGATTATTAGTTCTCTTTGAACCAGTGACCAGTCCGCCGCTAAGCCATTGAAAGTAGCTCAATCCTTAACACCTTTCCAAATTGAAACCAACGAGCTCAATTAGTCAACAATACATTACTACAATGAATTATAACACCTTATTAGCGGCGTGTACCTCAAAGCAAACAACTTAGTAACTTTAAAGAAAATGATTAAGTCTCAAAAACGTTCACTTGGCCAATAAATAGTAGGGCAAACTGTTGGACTGGTAGATTTGTCTAAAAGGCTGCTGAAGAAGTGTAATCAACACGAAACGCGTCCAGCCCTCTGACGATGTAAAAAATTTCATTACTGTGTATTGCTGTGTATTTCTGTGTATTCCTGGATAGTACTTTATTCCTGTATTGCTGTGAGTAAGTTTAATATTTATACTATTATTTCTGTATTGCCTGTCCTTAAATATTAAATATTATCATGTCACCACTAATCATTACTACTAACCACATTTCTCTTATTTCAGCTTTGTAAATTAAGCCCTCTTTGATTGGAAAAATATATATAGACAGACAGACTATCTGACAAACCTACCACTTGTAGAGTGTGCGCCCGGTAGCATTTTTGTATTGATTGACTGTCTGGCTGCTTTAGAGTTTGATTGATTTATTGATTGCTTGGTTGGTTGCTTGAGTCTTACTTGATTTGACAGGTTGCTTGATTTGATTGTTTGTTTGAGTTGATTGCTTGCATGACTTGTTATTTGACCTGATTGGTTGCGTGATTTGATCTGATTGGTTGCGTGATTTATTGCTTGAATTGGGTGCATGATTTGTTGCTTGAATTGATTGGTTGCATGATTTGTTGCTTGAATTGATTGGTTACGTGATTGGTTGCTTGAATTGATTGGGAGCGACAGATTGATTGAAATTGATTGAAATTGATTGAAATTGATTGAAATTGATTGAAATTGATTGAAATTGATTGAAATTGATTGAAATTGATTGAAATTGATTGAAGTTGATTGAAATTGATTGAAGTTGATTGAAGTTGATTGAAGTTGATTGAAATTGATTGAAATTGATTGAAATTGATTGAAATTGATTATTGATTGAAATTGATTATTGATTGATTATTGATTGATTAAGATTGATTAAGATTGATTAAGATTGATTAAGATTGATCGAGATTGATCGAGATTGACTGATTGACTGGGATTTTCCTGATTGACTGGGGGCTTGAGTTGATTGATTGATTTGATTGCTTGCGTAACCTGTTGCTTGATTGGTTACATGATTTGTTGCTTGAATTGATTGGTTGCGTGATTGGTTGTTTGAATTGATTGATTGCGTGATTGATTATTTGATGTGAGTGGTTGCGTGACTTGTTGTTTAATCTGATTGGTAGCGTGACTTGTTGTTTAATCTGATTGGTAGCGTGAGTAGTTGCGTGATTGATTGGCTGCTTGAATTGATTGTCTGAACTGATTGGTTGCGTGATTGATTGCTTGGATTGATAAGGTGGTTGACTGGTTGTTTGCCTATTTGCCCACTTGATTGATTGCCTGATTATTTAAGATTGATTAAGATTGATTGAGATTGATTAAGATTAATTAAGATTAATTAAGATTAATTAAGATTAATTGAGATTAATTGAGATTGATTAAGGTTGATTGAAACTGTTTGAGATTGATTGAAATTGATTGAGATTGATTGAGATTGATTGAGATTGATTGAGATTGATTGAAATTGATTGAAATTGATTGAGATTGATTGAAATTGATTGAAATTAATTGAAATTAATTGAGATTGATTGAGATTGATTGAGATTGATTGAGATTAATTGAGATTAATTGAAATTAATTGAAATTAATTGAGATTGATTGAGATTGATTGAGATTGATTGAGATTAATTGAGATTTAGATTGATTGATTGACTGGGATTGCTTGTGATTCCATGGCTAGACCGTGCAGGGGTAGGCGAGGGGCTGGTGATGACTCTGGATCACACCACCCATCATCTGCTCATGCACGCCTGGTTAAGGTATACTACATGGTAATCCAATGTTTTCACCACCTGGGCGTGCTGAACAAGCATCTGGACAGCGACACCGTACCAAATGGCCTCGGTCGAAAGGTCAAGAGCTTGACAGACTTCTGTAAACCGGCGATGCCAGATGCTGAGGTCCACTTCGACATTCGTAATGTCAACTTCGAATGGGCGAAAACAATGATTAAAACATGGGTTCGCCACTATAACTGTCAACTAGGAGTCCTCCGTTCTGAGCTACTCTCAGCCCAAACTCTTCCATATTTAGACCTCGGTCGGGCCAAGTCCACTGCAATCCATTGGGCCAAAAAGAATTATCACAGAAAATTGGATCACAATGCCATCTCAGCATTTTATGATTTTATTAGACCACTTGATCCGAATTATAAGCCTGCTACTAAACCACTAAATGTCACCCCTGTTATCAAACCAGTACAAAATGCAAATTTAGTACAATCCGCTCATCCCAAAAAGCGGCTACATTCACCTGCAGAGGCCTCACCACCACTAAAACGTCCAGATAAACGACCGTCTCCCATTAGCTCTCTTCCTGGCACATCCATTGACCACAGTATTTACATTCCAGTGGATCCCTCTATGATCCCTCTACCAGACTCACCTCCACCAGCGCCGCCATTCTCTCCTGAGGATTTTCCTCCTCTTCCGCAGAGGGTGTCAAATTCTAAAGGTGCTAGTAAACAGCCTGGTCCAAGGACCCAAGCTACACCAAAGGTCCCCCAACCACGGTTCACACCATCTCCATGCGCCAGACCAAAGAAGCCCACACCCTTGGGACAGAATAAGTTCTGGAGATTTAGAAATGAGGCCACCAACAGACCAAATTGGCAACTTCCTACCCTCGACAAAAAGATCTTGATCGTCGGAGATTCAAACTTGAGTCGGATTAATGTGGATCACCATCCAGATACTCAGATTGCCTGTTTCCCTGGAGCATCGATTAATGATCTCAGAACGATCATTAATAGATACACAGGGAAATTGCAACCTGAGAAAGTAGTCCTCACCATAGGAATAAATGATAGGAATAATCTAATCTCAGCCTCCGAGTATCGACTTAGGTTATTATTCAGTATGGTACGAAAGAAATTTCCCAAGTCTATGATCTACTTCACTGAACTAAATTTCTCCGCAACCTCGACCCCTCAGCAAAAGCAGGCACTCGAGATGCAATTAATCAGACTGCCGCATCAAGCAAGGCCAAGTCCCCTGAGTCCAAGGTTATTGTCATACCCAGTCTTCCTTCGACAGAATTCGAAGTGGGCCATGACAATATTCATTGGACTGAGAGGACAGCGAATGACATGTATAATAACTGGCTTGTAGCCCTTAATTTAAACTAAACTCGGGTCAAGGTACCAACCACCCAGAAATGGGACTGGGTAGTAATATTGTAAACCTAACCGGCTCTGCATTAGGCGAAGCAGAACAGTCACTGCTTAATTTTGGCTTGACATTTGTCCCAACACCAAAACCTAAAACAGGTTTGGATGCAGATTTAGATAATGGCTTTACTGAAACTGCTGAATTTGGTCACCGTGTGAAATTAGCTGATTTTTTTCAAAACTCCAATAGTAATATTCCACTATTCATTGAAAAAACCGGCTGGGCTCCAAACTTAAAATGTGTTGACCCAGCAATCGGTGAAAGTATAAAACTTTACTCTGAACGTATTGAAAATACTACATTTCCAAACGATCAGCAAAATTTATCCTATGAGGAACGCCAGGCCATATTAGGTTTATCTAGAAAAAGTGAAATTGTCATCAAACCTGCGGATAAAGGGTCGGCTACTGTAATAATGGATAAAGACAACTACATCAAAGAAGCGCATAGACAGCTTAGTAATCCGAAGCATTACCGAAAACTAAATGAACCACTTTGGCAAAATAACTGTAGCAAATTCAACGAGATTCTCCAAAAAATGGTTGATAGCAAGAAGATAACTGAAAAGCAATTTAAATACCTGTGCGCAAAAGATGATTCGAAACCACGTACATTTTATCTTCTTCCTAAAATCCATAAGTCTGTTGACTCATGGACCGACCCAATGACACCACCAGGGCGACCCATTATTTCAGATTGTGGTTCGGAATCATATAGGATTAGTGAATTTATCGACTACCATCTTCAGCCAATTGCAAATAGACATTTTAGCTATCTGAAAAACACTGAAGACTTCCTAGCCCAGGTCTCTAAGATCTCGGTCCCTCCAAATTCATTCTTAATTACAATGGACGTCGATGCTATGTACACAAACATTGACATCGAAAAGGGTCTAAATTCAATTCGTAGAGCGTTTGCCGACTATCCTGACACAAACAGGCCCGACAGAGAAGTAATAGCTCTATTAGAGCTTAGTCTGAAGGGCAATGACTTTGAATTTGCTGGTGAAATTTTCCAACAAATTTGTGGCTGTGCAATGGGTAAGCGTTTCAGCCCAGGTTTCGCTAACCTTTACATGGCAGAGTGGGAAAAGGAAGCACTCGAAAACTGTCCAAATCAGCCGCTCATTTACCGCAGGTACCTCGATGATATTTTTATGATCTGGCAACATAGTAAGGAAGCATTTACCGAATTTCTGGCCATTCTGAATAATCATGATCCGAATATCAAGCTAAAAGCTCAAATTGATGAGCTGTCCATAGATTTCCTGGATGTAACTTTATACAAAGGTATAAAGTATGAAACAACTGGTTACCTAGACTACAAAGTTTATTTTAAGCCAACCGACTCGCATCAACTACTGCACAAGAAATCATTCCATCCACCGCATACTTTCAAGGGACTTGTAAAATCACAAATAATCCGTTTTCATAGAAATTCGAGTGATAAGAAAAACTTTGAATCATCATGTTCGACCTTATTCAAAGCCCTCAAACCGAGAGGGTACTCTTCTCGGTTCCTGCGTAAAATAAAGTCTGAAACTTTGCATAATTTGGAAATCATTCCGGATAATGCCAGAAATTCTCGGCCTACCAAAATTTGTCATAATCGTCCGATTATTGGTGATGGAGAATCTCGGAAATGTGAAAAGAAAAGGTGTAAATTGGATAAATTTCTTCCCTCCCAGAGTACATTCATGAGATTTCAAAACAAAAGCAAATTTCAAATTCAGTCGAAATTAGATTGCGATTCTGAAAATGTCATTTACTTAATTTCATGCAAATTGTGTCAAAAGCAGTATGTTGGCGAAACGAAAAATCGACTAAGATGCCGAGCAACTAGACACCTTTCAGATATTAGACTAGAGGAAGACACACATGTGGCTGAACATTTTAATCTTCCTGATCATTTAGTCACTCGTGACTTTGAAATTATGCCTATCGAACAGCTACCTCTTTCAGACACAATAGAGGAAACTGATAGACAAAGAAAACTGAGAGAATCATTTTGGATTAAAGAACTCCAAACACAATGGCCAAGGGGCATAAATTCGGACCCAGGCCTCTCTGATCAACGTGAGATTATCCCATTTACTCTCACATACAATCGGAAAAATGTTGAAATTGCGAAAATCCTAAAGGATGAGTATAACAAATTACAGGACAATTTAAAACAACCATTCAACAAGCGTCCGGTAATTGCATTTAAGAAAAATCCTAATCTACGCGACATCTTGGTAAAAGCGAAACTCAAATAAGTGTTCAAAACATCAATCAATGATTTATCATTGTATACTAATCAGGCCATATGGCATCTCTTAAACAAAATTGACAATCTCAGGTGATAAAATAAGCAAAAATATTTTCAATTTTTTCAATTTTGAAAATTCTGAGCCGGTGCGTTTACAATATTACATACATACATACATACATACATACATACATACATACATACATACATACATACATACATACATACATACATACATACATACATACATACATACATACATACAACTCCAAATCACATACGGGATTACATGTCCATATCCCCTCGCATACTGGATTACATGTCCATTATGTCAAATTATTTACAAAATGTGTGTTTTCTTTTATTTGGCGTTCTCCAAGTTGGGAGCCAACCAAGAGAGAGGCGTTATATTTACCTACTTTTAAAGGCGGATTAAATATTAGGGTTTAAAATTAAAAGCCGTGCTGGAGTCAGAGTACAATAGGCGTAAAAGCCTAGGATTGATTGTGACAGATGCATCCACAGATAGTCCCATATGAATCGTCAGTGTGTCAGTATATCAGACATGTGAAAGCTGGTCGGCCAATCCTTGACTTTTAGTCTTGGTGCGGTGGTCAAGTGGAAAGATGCCCGGTTGCTGATGCTATGCGGAGTTGCAGAATGGCGGTTCGATCCCCCGACCGGGAGATGGTGATCAACAAATTAAACTAACGGGTGCAGCACTGTCGGCTAAGTTAGCACATGGAAATTGAAGCCGCACGTTGCCAGTGCGTCAATAAAATAAAATACATATACTGCCAGAGCCGTGCTGGAGTCAGAGTACAATAGGCGTAAAAGCCTAGGATTGATTGTGACAGATGCATCCACAGATAGTCCCATATGAATCGTCAGTGTGTCAGTATATCAGACATGTGAAAGCTGGTCGGCCAATCCTTGACTTTTAGTCTTGGTGCGGTGGTCAAGTGGAAAGATGCCTGGTTGCTGATGCTATGCGGAGTTGCAGAATGGCGGTTCGATCCCCCGACCGGGAGATGGTGATCAACAAATTAAACTAACGGGTGCAGCACTGTCGGCTAAGTTAGCACATGGAAATTGAAGCCGCACGTTGCCAGTGCGTCAATAAAATAAAATACATATACTGCCAGAGCCGTGCTGGAGTCAGAGTACAATAGGCGTAAAAGCCTAGGATTGATTGTGACAGATGCATCCACAGATAGTCCCATATGAATCGTCAGTGTGTCAGTATATCAGACATGTGAAAGCTGGTCGGCCAATCCTTGCCTTTTAGTCTTGGTGCGGTGGTCAAGTGGAAAGATGCCTGGTTGCTGATGCTATGCGGAGTTGCAGAATGGCGGTTCGATCCCCCGACCGGGAGATGGTGATCAACAAATTAAACTAACAGGTGCAGCACTGTCGGCTAAGTTAGCACATGGAAATTGAAGCCGCACGTTGCCAGTGCGTCAATAAAATAAAATACATATACTGCCAGAGCCGTGCTGGAGTCAGAGTACAATAGGCGTAAAAGCCTAGGATTGATTGTGACAGATGCATCCACAGATAGTCCCATATGAATCGTCAGTGTGTCAGTATATCAGACATGTGAAAGCTGGTCGGCCAATCCTTGACTTTTAGTCTTGGTGCGGTGGTCAAGTGGAAAGATGCCTGGTTGCTGATGCTATGCGGAGTTGCAGAATGGCGGTTCGATCCCCCGACCGGGAGATGGTGATCAACAAATTAAACTAACGGGTGCAGCACTGTCGGCTAAGTTAGCACATGGAAATTGAAGCCGCACGTTGACAGTGCGTCAATAAAATAAAAATACATATACTGCCAGAGCCGTGCTGGAGTCAGAGTACAATAGGCGTAAAAGCCTAGGATTGATTGTGACAGATGCATCCACAGATAGTCCCATATGAATCGTCAGTGTGTCAGTATATCAGACATGTGAAAGCTGGTCGGCCAATCCTTGACTTTTAGTCTTGGTGCGGTGGTCCAGTGGAAAGATGCCTGGTTGCTGATGCTATGCGGAGTTGCAGAATGGCGGTTCGATCCCCCGACCGGGAGATGGTGATCAACAAATTAAACTAACGGGTGCAGCACTGTCGGCTAAGTTAGCACATGGAAATTGAAGCCGCACGTTGCCAGTGCGTCAATAAAATAAAAATACATATACTGCCAGAGCCGTGCTGGAGTCAGAGTACAATAGGCGTAAAAGCCTAGGATTGATTGTGACAGATGCATCCACAGATAGTCCCATATGAATCGTCAGTGTGTCAGTATATCAGACATGTGAAAGCTGGTCGGCCAATCCTTGACTATGTCTTGGTGCGGTGGTCCAGTGGAAAGATGCCTGGTTGCTGATGCTATGCGGAGTTGCAGGATGACGGTTCGATCCCCCGACCGGGAGATGGTGATCAACAAATTAAACTAACGGGTGCAGCACTGTCGGCTAAGTTAGCACATGGAAATTGAAGCCGCACGTTGCCAGTGCGTCAATAAAATAAAAATACATATACTGCCAGAGCCGTGCTGGAGTCAGAGTACAATAGGCGTAAAAGCCTAGGATTGATTGTGACAGATGCATCCACAGATAGTCCCATATGAATCGTCAGTGTGTCAGTATATCAGACATGTGAAAGCTGGTCGGCCAATCCTTGACTATGTCTTGGTGCGGTGGTCCAGTGGAAAGATGCCTGGTTGCTGATGCTATGCGGAGTTGCAGGATGACGGTTCGATCCCCCGACCGGGAGATGGTGATCAACAAATTAAACTAACGGGTGCAGCACTGTCGGCTAAGTTAGCACATGGAAATTGATTGAGATTGATTGAAATTGATTGAGATTGATTGAAATTGATTGAGATTGATTGAAATTGATTGAAATTGATTGAGATTGATTGAAATTGATTGAAATTAATTGAGATTGATTGAGATTGATTGAGATTGATTGAGATTGATTGAGATTAATTGAGATTAATTGAAATTAATTGAAATTAATTGAGATTGATTGAGATTGATTGAGATTGATTGAGATTAATTGAGATTTAGATTGATTGATTGACTGGGATTGCTTGTGATTCCATGGCTAGACCGTGCAGGGGTAGGCGAGGGGCTGGTGATGACTCTGGATCACACCACCCATCATCTGCTCATGCACGCCTGGTTAAGGTATACTACATGGTAATCCAATGTTTTCACCACCTGGGCGTGCTGAACAAGCATCTGGACAGCGACACCGTACCAAATGGCCTCGGTCGAAAGGTCAAGAGCTTGACAGACTTCTGTAAACCGGCGATGCCAGATGCTGAGGTCCACTTCGACATTCGTAATGTCAACTTCGAATGGGCGAAAACAATGATTAAAACATGGGTTCGCCACTATAACTGTCAACTAGGAGTCCTCCGTTCTGAGCTACTCTCAGCCCAAACTCTTCCATATTTAGACCTCGGTCGGGCCAAGTCCACTGCAATCCATTGGGCCAAAAAGAATTATCACAGAAAATTGGATCACAATGCCATCTCAGCATTTTATGATTTTATTAGACCACTTGATCCGAATTATAAGCCTGCTACTAAACCACTAAATGTCACCCCTGTTATCAAACCAGTACAAAATGCAAATTTAGTACAATCCGCTCATCCCAAAAAGCGGCTACATTCACCTGCAGAGGCCTCACCACCACTAAAACGTCCAGATAAACGACCGTCTCCCATTAGCTCTCTTCCTGGCACATCCATTGACCACAGTATTTACATTCCAGTGGATCCCTCTATGATCCCTCTACCAGACTCACCTCCACCAGCGCCGCCATTCTCTCCTGAGGATTTTCCTCCTCTTCCGCAGAGGGTGTCAAATTCTAAAGGTGCTAGTAAACAGCCTGGTCCAAGGACCCAAGCTACACCAAAGGTCCCCCAACCACGGTTCACACCATCTCCATGCGCCAGACCAAAGAAGCCCACACCCTTGGGACAGAATAAGTTCTGGAGATTTAGAAATGAGGCCACCAACAGACCAAATTGGCAACTTCCTACCCTCGACAAAAAGATCTTGATCGTCGGAGATTCAAACTTGAGTCGGATTAATGTGGATCCCCATCCAGATACTCAGATTGCCTGTTTCCCTGGAGCATCGATTAATGATCTCAGAACGATCATTAATAGATACACAGGGAAATTGCAACCTGAGAAAGTAGTCCTCACCATAGGAATAAATGATAGGAATAATCTAATCTCAGCCTCCGAGTATCGACTTAGGTTATTATTCAGTATGGTACGAAAGAAATTTCCCAAGTCTATGATCTACTTCACTGAACTAAATTTCTCCGCAACCTCGACCCCTCAGCAAAAGCAGGCACTCGATGCAATTAATCAGACTGCCGCATCAAGCAAGGCCAAGTCCCCTGAGTCCAAGGTTATTGTCATACCCAGTCTTCCTTCGACAGAATTCGAAGTGGGCCATGACAATATTCATTGGACTGAGAGGACAGCGAATGACATGTATAATAACTGGCTTGTAGCCCTTAATTTAAACTAAACTCGGGTCAAGGTACCAACCACCCAGAAATGGGACTGGGTAGTAATATTGTAAACCTAACCGGCTCTGCATTAGGTGAAGCAGAACAGTCACTGCTTAACTTTGGCTTGACATTTGTCCCAACACCAAAACCTAAAACAGGTTTGGATGCCGATTTAGATAATGGCTTTACTGAAACTGCTGAATTTGGTCACCGTGTGAAATTGGCAGATTTTTTTCGAAACTCCAATAGTAATATTCCACCATTCATTGAAAAAACCGGCTGGGCTCCAAACTTAAAATGTGTTGACCCAGCAATCGGTGAAAGTATAAAACTTTACTCTGAACGCATTGAAAATACTACATTTCCAAACGATCAGCAAAATTTATCCTATGAGCAACGCCAGGCCATATTAGGTTTATCTAGAAAAAGTGAAATTGTCATCAAACCTGCGGATAAAGGGTCGGCTACTGTAATAATGGATAAAGACAACTACATCAAAGAAGCGCATAGACAGCTTAGTAATCCGAAGCATTACCGAAAACTAAATGAACCACTTTGGCAAAATAACTGTAACAAATTCAACGAAATTCTCCAAAAAATGGTTGATAGCAAGAAGATAACTGAAAAGCAATTTAAATACCTGTGCGCAAAAGATGATTCGAAACCACGTACATTTTATCTTCTTCCTAAAATCCATAAGTCTGTTGACTCATGGACCGACCCAATGACACCACCAGGGCGACCCATTATTTCAGATTGTGGTTCGGAATCATATAGGATTAGTGAATTTATCGACTACCATCTTCAGCCAATTGCAAATAGACATTTTAGCTATCTGAAAAACACTGAAGACTTCCTAGCCCAGGTCTCTAAGATCTCGGTCCCTCCAAATTCATTCTTAATTACAATGGACGTCGATGCTATGTACACAAACATTGACATCGAAAAGGGTCTAAATTCAATTCGTAGAGCGTTTGCCGACTATCCTGACACAAACAGGCCCGACAGAGCAGTAATAGCTCTATTAGAGCTTAGTCTGAAGGGCAATGACTTTGAATTTGCTGGTGAAATTTTCCAACAAATTTGTGGCTGTGCAATGGGTAAGCGTTTCAGCCCAGGTTTCGCTAACCTTTACATGGCAGAGTGGGAAAAGGAAGCACTCGAAAACTGTCCAAATCAGCCGCTCATTTACCGCAGGTACCTCGATGATATTTTTATGATCTGGCAACATAGTAAGGAAGCATTTACCGAATTTCTGGCCATTCTGAATAATCATGATCCGAATATCAAGCTAAAAGCTCAAATTGATGAGCTGTCCGTAGATTTCCTGGATGTAACTTTATACAAAGGTATAAAGTATGAAACAACTGGTTACCTAGACTACAAAGTTTATTTTAAGCCAACCGACTCGCATCAACTACTGCACAAGAAATCATTCCATCCACCGCATACTTTCAAGGGACTTGTAAAATCACAAATAATCCGTTTTCATAGAAATTCGAGTGATAAGAAAAACTTTGAATCATCATGTTCGACCTTATTCAAAGCCCTCAAACCGAGAGGGTACTCTTCTCGGTTCCTGCGTAAAATAAAGTCTGAAACTTTGCATAATTTGGAAATCATTCCGGATAATGCCAGAAATTCTCGGCCTACCAAAATTTGTCATAATCGTCCGATTATTGGTGATGGAGAATCTCGGAAATGTGAAAAGAAAAGGTGTAAATTGGATACATTTCTTCCCTCCCAGAGTACATTCATGAGCTTTCAAAACAAAAGCAAATTTCAAATTCAGTCGAAATTAGATTGCGATTCTGAAAATGTCATTTACTTAATTTCATGCAAATTGTGTCAAAAGCAGTATGTTGGCGAAACGAAAAATCGACTAAGATGCCGAGCAACTAGACACCTTTCAGATATTAGACTAGAGGAAGACACACATGTGGCTGAACATTTTAATCTTCCTGATCATTTAGTCACTCGTGACTTTGAAATTATGCCTATCGAACAGCTACCTCTTTCAGACACAATAGAGGAAACTGATAGACAAAGAAAACTGAGAGAATCATTTTGGATTAAAGAACTCCAAACACAATGGCCAAGGGGCATAAATTCGGACCCAGGCCTCTCTGATCAACGTGAGATTATCCCATTTACTCTCACATACAATCGGAAAAATATTGAAATTGCGAAAATCCTAAAGGATGAGTATCACAAATTACAGGACAATTTAAAACAACCATTCAACAAGCGTCCGGTAATTGCATTTAAGAAAAATCCTAATCTACGCGACATCTTGGTAAAAGCGAAACTCAAATAAGTGTTCAAAACATCAATCAATGATTTATCATTGTATACTAATCAGGCCATATGGCATCTCTTAAACAAAATTGACAATCTCAGGTGATAAAATAAGCAAAAATATTTTCAATTTTTTCAATTTTGAAAATTCTGAGCCGGTGCGTTTACAATATTACATACATACATGCCAGTGCCAGTTCCGTTATTTTATTACTTTATAAATCCATAACTTGTGTATAATATTCGTCTACATCGTCAGGCAATCTATCAGTCCTTCATTAGATCCACCTAACAAACGGTATATAGAAATCTCATCTTCTCCACATAAATCATTAAATTGAACCTATTATTACCTCTTGAATTGCATGATTGTTTGAGCAAGAAAACTGTCATTCATTCCATCCTTCCTCCCTCTATCCTTCCCTCTACCTGTCATTTCCTCCCTTCACTCATTCATTCATTACCTCATTTCTTCATTCTTTCTAGCCTTTCTTCCTGCTTTCCATCCACTAGCATTTGTTCGTTCGTTCGTTCGTCCGTCCGTCCGGCCGTCCGTCCGGCCGTCCGTCCGTCCGTCCGTCCGTCCGTCCGTTCGTTCGTTCGTTCGTTCGTTCGTTCGTTCGTTCGTTCGTTCGTTCGTTCGTTCGTTCGTTCGTTCGTTCGTCCATTCTTCCCTCACTCCTTCCTCACTCCTTCCTTTCTTCCTCCCTCCTTCATCCCCACCTCCATCCTTCCTTCCTTCCTCCTTCCTTCCTTCCTTCCTTCCTTCCTTCCTCCTCCCTTCCTTCCTCCCGCATCCCTCGCTCCTTCCTGCCTGCTTCATCCTCCTTCTCTCCATCCCTTCATCTATTCCTTCGAGCCATCCATCTTTCCTTCCTTCCTTCCAGCCTTCATCCCGTTCATCGTTCCTCCCTCCCATCATCCCGTCCGTCCTTCAAGCCCTCATTCCTTCCATCTTTCCTTCACCCTACCCTTCCTTCCTTCCATCCGTCCTTCCATTCGTCCATCATGGTTGGGTGGTTGGTTGGTTGGTTGGTTGGTTGGTTGGTTGGTTGGTTGGTTGGTTGGTTGGTTGGTTGGTTGGTTGGTTGGTTGGTTGGTTGGGTGGTTGGTTGGTTGGGTGGATGTGGGTTTGGGTGGTTGGGTGGGTGGTTGGTTGGTTGGGTGGGTGGGTGGGTGTGTGGGTGGGTGTTTGGTTGGTTGTGTGGTTGGATTATTGGGTGGTTGGGTGGTTGATTGGATGTTCGTTTGGGTGGTTGGTTAGTTGGGTGGTCAGTTGGGCGGTTGGTTGGGTGGTTGATTGGTTGGGTGATCGGTTTGGTCTGTCCATCCTTCTCTCCTTCTATCCTTGTATCATTCAATCATGCGATTTGCTTATTCATTCATCTGTTTTAGAGAGAAAATTACACACAAAAATGGACTTTATTTCTCAACACAATGATAATCTTTGAAATCAATACCCACGGAAACTACTGACATTTGAGTAACTATATTACAAAGCAAAAGTTTTAATCAAAATTACTCATTCAGATCAAAGATTTTCAAACAAGGCCATCAGTTACGTATTTCTTTGAAATGTTTTCTTTGCATTCCAAATTGTTTATTATACTTTGAAAAGGTCACTTAAGTACCTTTCAAATGATCTCACGGTTCACATCAAAGTCAGATTATTAGTTCTCTTTGAACCAGTGACCAGTCCGCCGCTAAGCCATTGAAAGTAGCTCAATCCTTAACACCTTTCCAAATTGAAACCAACGAGCTCAATTAGTCAACAATACATTACTACAATGAATTATAACACCTTATTAGCGGCGTGTACCTCAAAGCAAACAACTTAGTAACTTTAAAGAAAATGATTAAGTCTCAAAAACGTTCACTTGGCCAATAAATAGTAGGGCAAACTGTTGGACTGGTAGATTTGTCTAAAAGGCTGCTGAAGAAGTGTAATCAACACGAAACGCGTCCAGCCCTCTGACGATGTAAAAAATTTCATTACTGTGTATTCCTGTGTATTTCTGTGTATTCCTGGATATTTACTGTATTCCTGCATTGCTGCGAGTAAGTTATAATATTTATACTGTTATTTCTGTATTGCCTGTCCTTAAATATTAAATATTATCATGTCACCACTAATCATTACTACTAACCACATTTCTCTTATTTCAGCTTTGTAAATTAAGCCCTCTTTGATTGGAAAAATATATATAGACAGACAGACTATCTGACAAACCTACCACTTGTAGAGTGTGCGCCCGGTAGCATTTTTGTATTGATTGACTGTCTGGCTGCTTTAGAGTTTGATTGATTTATTGATTGCTTGGTTGGTTGCTTGAGTCTTACTTGATTTGACAGGTTGCTTGATTTGATTGTTTGTTTGAGTTGATTGCTTGCATGACTTGTTATTTGACCTGATTGGTTGCGTGATTTATTGCTTGAATTGGGTGCATGATTTGTTGCTTGAATTGATTGGTTGCATGATTTGTTGCTTGAATTGATTGGTTACGTGATTGGTTGCTTGAATTGATTGGGAGCGACAGATTGATTGAAATTGATTGAAATTGATTGAAATTGATTGAAATTGATTGAAATTGATTGAAATTGATTGAAATTGATTAAGATTGATTAAGATTGATTAAGATTGATTAAGATTGATTAAGATTGATTAAGATTGATTAAGATTGATTAAGATTGATTAAGATTGATCGAGATTGATTAAGATTGACTGATTGACTGATTGACTGGGATTTTCCTGATTGACTGGGGGCTTGAGTTGATTGATTGATTGATTGATTGATTTGATTGCTTGCGTAACCGGTTGCTTGATTGGTTACATGATTTGTTGCTTGAATTGATTGGTTGCGTGATTGGTTGTTTGAATTGATTGATTGCGTGATTGATTATTTGATGTGAGTGGTTGCGTGACTTGTTGTTTAATCTGATTGGTAGCGTGAGTAGTTGCGTGATTGATTGGCTGCTTGAATTGATTGTCTGAACTGATTGGTTGCGTGATTGATTGCTTGGATTGATAAGGTGGTTGACTGGTTGTTTGCCTATTTGCCCACTTGATTGATTGCCTGATTATTTAAGATTGATTAAGATTGATTGAGATTAATTAAGGTTGATTAAGATTAATTAAGATTAATTAAGATTAATTGACGTTAATTAAGATTAATTAAGGTTAATTAAGATTAATTGAGATTAATTGAGATTGATTAAGGTTGATTGAAACTGATTGAGATTGATTGAAATTGATTGAAATTGATTGAGATTGATTGAAATTGATTGAGATTGATTGAAATTGATTGAGATTGATTGAAATTGATTGAAATTAATTGAGATTGATTGAGATTGATTGAGATTGATTGAGATTAATTGAGATTGATTGAGATTGATTGAGATTGCATATTTGTTACCCCTCTATTGCAGTGGCTGCAGTACCAATGGATTTGATCTGATATGTTCCTGTTGAAATTTTCGTAAACTGGCAAGGGTACATTTTGACAGTTGGGTCCTATATGGAACCAACTGGTACAAATATCACATTCAAGGGCCTCCTCATCTTCGCTAACTTCACACTTACAATCTCTGCATAACGTGTTGATGTCATCATTATCCATGGAAACAGTAGAAAAAACATCTCTTACCTTGGGATCTTTACTTTGAACGGCTATTTTCGGATTTATCTCACTTTTGTTTAAGTCCTTTGGGTCTTTCGTAGATCCAGCTCTAGTTTTCTTGGCGGCCATTACTTTTAGGACGATGGTTACCCGGATGTAAACTGGTTGACGTTTCTGCTGCGATGGCTGTTACAATGGACGCTGTCTGACATAAAGTAGTGCTAAAAATTTAATGATTCGAAAATTCCTACTTGTGCATTCTGATGAATGTTAATTAAAGAAATCCAGTGAGATGTGCATAATCTCAATGCGATCTGATCGTTATTTATGTTATGTTGAGTCTAGATTGCTGAAATTAGTTTCAAAAATTCTTTTCCCGATCAAAACACATCCGCTCCCAAACGCAACAAAAATTTAAGGATATATATATATATATATATATATATATATATATATATATATATATATATATATATATATATATACTTATACTTATACTTATACTTATACTTATACTTATCATATACTACCATTATAGGCAAAATGCCTGTAGATAGATGGCGACTACATTATGCTTATTGCTTAGTTAATTTGTTTCGAGGTAAAGGAAAGATAATGATTGTGTACTGGCTCTTGTGTATACAAAAAATCTGACCAAAATGAATCCAGTTTATTTTTGAAGATATTTAGGCTTACGGAACTAACTACTTCATTTGGTAAGCTATTCCAACTATTCGTAATTCGGTTTGCAAAAAAGTTCTGCCTAATTAGTTTGTTACTTCGGCTCTTAGTGAGTTTAAAATTATGTCCCCGAGTGATGCTTTGTTTGTCTATCTCCAAGAATGGGCACTGAACACGATAAAGGCCATGAATGTATGTGTAAGTTTGAATCATATCCCCACATGATCGACGGTAATAGAGAGATGGTAGATTCAGATATTTTAACCGGTCTAAATAAGTATAATTTCTTATTGAGGGTATCATTTTAGTTGCTCTTCGCTGCACATTTTCTAGTGTTAGACTGTCTTTTTTTAACATGGGAGTCCATGGACCGTTCCCGTATTCAAGTATAGGTCTAACTAGCGAAGTGTACAGCCTTACTAGAGTTGAAGAGTCTAAATGGGTGAGAGACCTTCTTATCAGTCCTAAAATCTTATTAGCTTTTGATACTTGGATTTGACAATGGATGCTAAATTTTAGTTGGTTGTCTACATTCAGACCTAAATCCTTTACGACAGTTGTTTCTACCAGCTTAATATTTGTATCAAGAGAGTTCATGAAGTATGAATGTTTAATATTAGCTGTACCTAGATGCATAGCACAGCATTTGTCAGCATTGAATTTGATTTGCCAGATAGAAGACCATTTCGTTACGCTATTTAAGTCATCTTGTAGTTCGATTGCATCAATTGATGATTTAATTTCTTTGTAGATTTTTGTATCGTCAGCAAACATGTTAATTGTAGAGCACTTAATTACATCAGGAAGGTCGTTTATGTAACAGATGAAAAGAAGTGGTCCTAGTACACTACCTTGGGGCACACCGCTAATGACAGGAGTTTGAACTGATTTGCATCCATTCACGACAACTCGTTGGGCTCTGTTAGTAAGAAAATCCTCAATCCATTTTAGTAGGTTACCATGGATACCATATTTTTCTAGTTTAAGAAGAAGTCGTTTGTGTGGTACAGAGTCAAATGCCTTAGCAAAGTCTAGATATAGAGCATCGATAGAGCTGCTGTGATCGATTGCATTTGACCATATATCTAAGACTTCAGTTAGCTGTGTGACACAAGAACGCCCTTTAATAAATCCGTGTTGACTTGGTACAATTAGGGCGGTTTGTTCAAGATGGCTTACAATAGAGTCTTTTATAATGGACTCAATGAGTTTACAGATTATGGAGGTAAGGCTTATAGGGCGATAGTTATTAACCAAATGTTTGTTTCCCTTTTTGAAAAGTGGAGATACATGACCTAATTTCCAGATTTGAGGTAGCTTACCCTCTCTCAATGAACTAGAGTAAAGATGTAATAATGGGCAGACAATTTCAAGTTTGAGTTCCTTTAAAACACGGGGATAGATTCCATCAGGACCTGCAGACTTGTTAGTTTTTAGATTATCAATTTTTTTAATTATCATGTCACGAGTGACCTCGATATGATGTAATGGAGCAATGAAATGTCTACTGTTGAAACTAGGCAACTGACTATATATATATATATATATATATATATATATATATATATATATATATATATATATATATATATATATATATATATATATATATACACCTGTGCAAAAGTTAAGCACCACCCTATTTTGACGCACATGCGAGGGTATATTCATGTGCTATGAAGAAAGCAATAGCATAAACATTTATGTACCCATCCATCTTAGTGCAAGAGGTAATAATCCAACTAGAGGAATGCTGATTATGATGGTGGGGAAACACTGTATGTTTTTGTTTGAACTTGAAAACGAGGCCTGAATATGGTTACGTTGACACAACTGACAACTATTGCCCTACAGTTGACACACGTGGCTAGATTGTCATTAATGGTGTCTGAAAACGAAGTTTAACATCTGTGCACGAGTTTGAGACTGTCATTATTAATACCGGGTATATCCACCTTGTGCCTGGATGACGGCCTGGACACGACGTCCCATGCTGGTCACCAACCGACTGATACGCCATTGTGGTATTCGTTGCCATTCAAGATGGAGTGCGTCTGTTAATTCCTGTAGGTTCTGCACAGGAGGATCCCTCCTTCTCACCATGTTTCCCAGAATGTCCCAGATATGCGCAATAGGGTTCATGTCAGGGCTCCTTGCTGGCCATGGTAGGGTTTCGATGGCATTCTGGCGGAGGTATTCATGCACAGCTCTAGCACGATGTGGTCGGGCGTTGTCATCCATGAATATAGGGTGGGTTCCAGGTGCATGATTTACAAAATGAGGGACCACAACTCTATCCAGTATGGAATCGTGATATCTTTGTCCATTTAGTGTTCCAGGTACAGTCAACAGATCCAGCTTACAATCAAATGAGATGCACCCCCATATCATAACGGAACCTCCACCAAATGGAACTTCTTCCATGATGTTACGTTGGTCGTACGCCTGGACCTCCATACACGAGTTCGACCATCTGTGGCATGAAGCAGGAACCGACTTTCATCGGACCAGTGTACCCGTCTCCAGGATCTCATGTTCCAGTGTCTTCTTTCGTTGCACCACCTCAGACGCTCCTCTGTGTGGTGTGCAGTGAGGAGAGGACGTCTGACAGGTCTCCTAGCTTTCATGCCAGCAGCATACAGTCTCCTTTTGACGGTAGACATTGACACTCTATTGCGCGTTTCCCATTGCTGGCTGAGCACTCTGCTGTTGGTGAATGGAGATCTCCTAACAAGGTGTACTAGGGCTCGATCATCACGGGCAGTAGTCTTCTTCGGTCTTCCAGATCTAGGCCTGTCCTTCACCTCGTTAGTTTGCCCATGTTTTGCAATCAAACGACTGATTACAGTATGGTTAATGTTCAGCTGTCTGCCAATCTCTCTGCATGACATACCAGTGGTATGCATGCCTATGATTTGCCATTTCACACGACCACTTAACCTTCGTCTTGCCATAGCGGTTCACAATCAAGAGCTAATTCTCTCTGTACAAATAAACCACGGTCATGAACACAAAATTCCTAAATCTGTATGTAATGTTCTACACCTCAAACTGGACTTTTACATAACTGAACACGTGTGCTGTTTCCGGCCACGCACGGACATCAAGCGGCGTGAAGTCATGCATGCATGTGCATTTCGTACTTGGAATTATGTCAGCTAACGTGGGGACAAAAAGTATGGCAGCCTAGTTGTACCATCATGTTTCTACGTTCTATTGTTTTTGCTGGTGCTTAACTTTTGCACAGGTGTATATATATATCCGTTCTGCAGGTTTCGTCCGGTTTCGATAAAACGTACATTGGAGTCACACTACACTTTAACATTCTACCAACTATCATCTTAACGGAGAAAGAGTATTATTTATAATTTTCACCAATGTGTTACTACCCTTAGACAGTAACATATTTATTTATCATTGCGGCAGATGTGAAAGTGATCTTGACAGAGCTGTTTTCTGTGAGCTTTTTAGACTTAAGGAAATAAAGTTCACGTAACCGGTTTTCGTTAGATGATAGATCTGAATTTAAGTTCAAGTTCAAGATTGTTTATTTTGATATAGAATATACATTTACAGTTTCACAACAGGTAGTCCACCAAAGGCAGAGCCTATGTGGCGGTGGACCCCTACTTATAACATATAACAACAACAATATAGGACATGAGAATACTGAATAATGTGAATACATACGGTAACGGTTAACATGTTATAGTCCCATATGGTCGAGTTGCTTAAATTCGTGAGTACCGAAATTCGTGAATTTGTTTTTATCGCTCTCGTTCTATGATGTAACGTTGCATGGAATGCATCTACACAATAGCCACTTTTCGATTGACAGTTCTGAAGCTTTTGACAAAGTTTTGAGCAAAATACGGTCAAAACAAGAAACCTTTCATACAATTACTGATGGTAGTGATAAAAAGTGCAAGCTTCCTTAATGCACTTCTTTGATTACTTACTTGCGCTTATTTAGCACTTAAAATGAGCAATTTTTACAATCCAAAGTTACCACCTGCTTTGGTTATATTTTTTCGCCGCGTCGGATTAGCCTGATTGACGGGAGCGCTTCTAAATTTTATTGGAGAGGCTCTAGAGGAAGGGGTGGATGCTTATTAATCATTTACCAAAGTGTCAAAATTAACATAAAGTACACACATGGTTTTTTTAATGATAGAAATTTTTTGTATTCTATCCTTTATGCCTGCTGAATATGTTTTAAGCATTAGCTCATTTATTCCGCCCATTAATATTTGTGAATTTCATGTGACGTCACTACCTAACGAAAGCGGCATCCATTTGGTTTTTTTTCTTCTTTTCAAATGTATCAACTGCTTTTATAGTTTATACATTCATTTGTAAGACACATTTTTTGGTTAAAAAGCTCAAAATTAGCAGTTGAAACATTCAACAATCTAATACAGTGATATTTAAGGATTTACAAGCATGTACCAGACAGCTGAAGATGCATAATCACCAATTCACGAAATTCGGTACCGCTATTTCACACGTAACCTGGCGAGGTGGGTCAGTTCAAATACTTGGGATTTGTTTAAAAATTAAAATTTTGTACTGAAATTTGTTCGTTTGTATTCGGAAGTGTTATTTCACATTGTGTTAAATTCTTGTGCAGATGTGTTTAAGAATTTTCTTTCACGAGTGCATTACTTGCTTAGATTCACGAAGTTCGGTACCCATAGTATATATATGGTCGAGTTGCTTGAATTCGTGAGTACTGAAATTCGTGAATTTGTTTTTATCGCTCTCGTTCTATGATATAACGTTGCATGGAACGCATCTACGCAGTAGCCACGTTTTGATTGACAGTTCTGAAGCTTTTGACAAAGTTTTGAGCAAAATACGGTCAAAACAAGAAACTTTTCATACAATTACTGATGGTAGTGATAAAAATTGCAAGCTTCCTTAATGCACTTTCTTAGATTACTTACTTGCGCTTATTTAGCACCTAAAATGAGCAATTTTTACAATCCAAAGTTACCACCTGCTTTGGTTACATTTTTTCGCCGCGTCGGATTAGCCTGATTGACGGGAGCGCATCTAAATTTTATTGGAGAGGCTCTAGAGGAAGGGGTGGGTGCTTATTAATCATTTACCAAAGTGTCAAAATTAACATAAAGTGCACACATGTTTTTTAACGATAGAATTTTTTTTAATTCTTTCCTTTATGCCTGCTGAACATGTTTTAAAGACCGTAGCGTTAGCTCATTTCTTCAGCTCATTAATATTTGTGAATTTCATGTGACGTCACTACCTAACGAAAGCGGCATCCATTTGGGTTTTTTTCTTCTCTTCAAATGTATCAACTGCTTTTATAGTTTATACATTCATTTGTAGGACAAATTTTTCAATTAAAACGGGCAAAATTAGCAGTTGAAACATTCAACAAACTAATACAGTGATATTTAAGGATTTAGAAGCATGTACCAGACAGCTGAAGATGCATAATCACCAATTCACGAAATTCGGTACCGCTATTTCACACATAACCTGGCGAGGTGGGTCAGTTCAAATGCTTGGGATTTGTTTAAAAATTTTGTACTGAAACTTTTTCGTTTGTATTCGGAAGTGTTATTTCACATTGTGTTAAATTCTTGCGCAGATCTGTTTAAGAGTTTTCTTTCACGAGTGCATTACTTGCTTAGATTCACGAACTTCGGTACCCATAGTATACATATAGTTAACTGTCTCGCTGCCAAGCCTCTGCAGTCTACATTTTCCATGGAGCCTAACTCAGGGTATGCTGAGTACCTCTAAAACAATTTGACCGAACGTTGTCGGTGGCTAAGCCATAAGCAACTTTCAGTCAAATTTTTTCTAAAATACTCAGCCAATCCAGAGTCATTGCCAATTGGAGTTATTGTCCACTTCCAGCAGTCCAACAGTTAATAGACGTATGACAATTTACATTTTTACAGGGAAAGACATGACAGAGGGATGTGTGCTTATCTTGCTTAAGTTAATAATTCTATATTACATATTCTTATTATCAATGACAAAGTATTTTTTAGGCTGTGATGGTAGAGTTAGTTGTTTGGTAGTTACCATTATGACAGATATTCTTATTCTTATTATTATTAATATTATTATTATTATTATTATTATTATTATTTGTTCTGGTGACTGGGTGCAAGTATGAGAATAGCATGCCATGATGGTGAGTGTTTTCCAGAGTCTAGTAGGTTTCTATAATCTTCTTTTTGATATTCTGCTTAAAGTACTGTAGCTTTATGATGTCTGTGCGTGTGCTTGTGTCTGTATTATTCCATGACTGAATTGCTTTGTATGAGGGTTTTTGTTGTGCTGCTTTTGTTTGGTGGTGTGTTGAATGGAGGTTATCTCTTGTTCTTGTGTTGTGAGGATGCAATTGTGTATTGAGCATAAAAATGTTAGATAAGGATGAGGGTAAGTTGCCATTGTGGAAGTCCCTTAAGATTGTGTATAGTTGGAGCCCTCCTATGTCCTCAAGTTTTAAGACCTTTTCTGATTTAAAGATATCCTGGCCACCTGCTGTTTGTGAAAATAGTTTAATAGATTGCTTTTGCAGAGATTTTAGTTTTTTTAGTCTAGCTTGAGATGTATTAGTCCAGATAGCATTGCAGTAGGTGATGTGAGGAAGTATCATTGTGCAGTACAGGGTTTTAATAATATTAGGTGTTAGATAGGGTTTCAGTCTGCGAATGATGCCAATGCTTTTTGCTACCCTGGTAGTAATAATTTCAATATGCTTCTCCCGTGTTAAATTTTTGTCCAGATATACTCCTAAAAACTTGAATTATCTGGTTGTCGATATAGAGGTTTGGGAGAGCTATTTCTTTTAGTTTCTTAGATTTTGTGAATAGTATATAATTAGTTTTTGATACATTTAAGGACAATTTGTTTACTTTAAACCAGTCTATTAATTTTGCCATTTCATTATTGACATTTTTGTATAGAATTTCTATATCCTTGTGGCTGCAGAAAGCATTTGTGTCGTCTGCAAAAAGTATTAGTGAGAGATGTTTGCAGACTTTGGGTATGTCATTCATATATAGGAGAAACAGCAGGGGCCCAAGAACTGAACCTTGGGGAACACCACAAACTATATTTTTGTATTCAGAGATAGCCCCATTGAATTGTACACACTGTTCCCTGTTTGACAGGTAACTCTGTATCCAGTTCAATGCAGTACCTCTTATTCCATAGTATGCAAGCTTTTGCAGTAAAATTGTATGATCAATTGTATCGAAGGCTTTGGAAAGATCCAAGAATACACCTAGCGTATGTTCATTATTCTCAAGGGAGGTTGATAATTTTTCTATCATATCCACAATGGCAAGCATAGTAGAGTGTTTTTCTCTGAAACCATATTGAGAAGGATATATGATTGAGTTTTTGTTTAGATATTTAGTAATTCTACTAAAATACAGCTTTTCTAAGAGTTTTGAGAAAAGTGGAAGTACCGAAACTGGCCGGTAATTAGTAAAGTCAGATACATCTAGCTTTGTATATGGGTGTCACACGTGCAACCTTTAATCTTGATGGTAATACTCCCTGTGTAAGTGAGAGATTACAGATGTGGTCCAATGGTGTTAGTATTTCTGTTACACAGTGTTTACAAATTTTCCATTTAAAATTATCGATTCCAGCACTTTTAGCTGTGTTAATTTGCATTAGTATTTTGTAGATTTCGTGAGTATCTGTTGGATTTAGGAAAATAGAGTGTTGATAACTACCCGTTAGAAAGTCCGTTATATGTATGTTCGAGCTGGGTTGAATTTTTTGTGATAAGTTAGGACCAATGTTAGTAAAATACTCATTAAATTTGTCTGCTATTTCTTTTTTGTCGTTAATGACTCTATTATTATAAATAAACCGTGATGCTTCAGTATTGGTTTTTTTCTTATTTAGTAATGATTTAATCAGTTTCCATGTTTCCTTTATATTATCTTTTTGTTCATCAAATTTATTATGGAAATAATGTATTTTTGCTGTCCTAATTATCTGATTTAGCCTGTTTCTATATTTCTTGAACTGTGAGTCATTATACTTTGTCGGATATTTAATAAAATTCAGATATAACTTGTTTTTCTTGTGACAGGCAGCTATCACTCCTCTTGTAATCCAGGGTGTAGTAGGATTTTGTTTAAATTTCTTAATATTTTTAAGTGGAAAGGCAGATTCATAGATGTTAGAGCATATAGTGTGGAAGGTGTTGTAGGCATCTTCACATGACTGTGATTCAATTACCTGGTTCCAGTTTATGTTAGCCATATTGTTTTTGAACATTTCTATATTTTCCTTTTTGAAGTCTCTACAAGTTACTGTTTCTTTTACAAATGATTTTCCTTTTTTGTTTTCTTTTTCTATATAGAAAATAGGTAAATGGTCTGAAATATCTACAACAAAGATACCTGTTTGATTCTTGGCACTTACAGCCTTATTCGAGATGATGTTGTCAATAACAGTAGCCGAGCATTCTGTAATTCTTGTTGGTTTCGTTATAAATGGATAAAAGCCAGATATTTTAAATAAATTTAATAGGTCTTGAGTGTAGAAGCTATGTTGTTTTAACAAATCAATATTAAAGATATATAAGCGGATTTCTTTTCATTTTGTATGGTATTTAGAATTTTTTCGAATGATTTCATAAATTTGTCGTTGTCACTTCCAGGAGGTCTGTATGTGACACCGACAAGTTTATTTTTAGTTTTTTTCATTGGGAATTTCAATAAGTCCAGTGGTGAGTCAGGTTTCAACCATGATCATTCATTGAGGGAATGCGTAGCTCAGAGGTCTAGATAATCGAATCCAAATGTGGTTCGATCCCGCACCCTGGCATGTGGATAGGTGCAAACACCTGCACATTTCAGTGTCCTTCGGAGGGGATGTAAAACCGTCCCGTCTTGTGTGGTGTCTGTGCCATGGGAGATGGGTGTCAGGCCCTGTATCGGGAACTCAGTTGTGAATGCACTCTGATAGGAAAGTCAGTTGTCAGACATGTGGGCTCGAATCTAATGCGTGCAGATGATGGATACTATCTGAGGCCATCTAAGGCTGAGAAATCCGGACGATTTCACCCCCTATCCCATTCGCACCCATACTATTTCGCGCCCTGTCCTGTTCGCCCCAGGTCATTTCGCCCCTATTCCCGTTGGCCGTAGGTCGTTTCGCCACCTATATAGAAATGTGCATTAAAAGTTAATAAGGAGATAGGTAATTCAGAGAAACTGATATCTAAATATAATATAATGAATGTTTGACGGGAATAGGATTGTAGGATTTGCTAAAATTCCAAGTTTTGTAATGTATGTGGTTGCTTGAACACATTCTATGATGACTAACTGTGCTTGGCCGTATTCAATACATTTAATACACGTGGTCTCATAGACATCTGTATATCATTCATATTGAAAGACTACTTTTATTGCGACACACGCATGCATGTGACCCTATCCTACCCATCCCTTCTGATCATATTGGTTGAATATTTCAAAACTAATTTAACTGGAGTTATTGCTGATAACAGTACGCGGAATCATCTTCAGAAAGACAGATAAGAGTTGGTATTTTGGGACAATGCGAAACGGTATATAGGGTGTGATGGGACGTACAGAGGTTATGTCAATACAATTTTGAAAACGCACTTTGTAAAAGAAACGATGTATTTATTTACATATATGTACACATTTAGATGACAATTTACATGAATATGATGTAGTAGTAGTAGTACGGCTCAGACATGACTTAAGACATTTACAAAACAAAATCAAACAGACATAAATATTTTGGACGTAAGTTGATTGGAAGCCATTAATGCTGCCTAAGGCAGCAATGGCTTCCAATCAAATTACGTCCAAAATAATCAACATAACATTTCGATGATGACGACAACGATAATAACAACAACGAAATGATGATAACAGCGACAAAATGATGATGACGATGGCAGCAATGATGATGATGATGAAATAATGATAATGATGACGAAATGGTGATGATGAAATGATGATCACGTCACGCCGTGCTGAAGACGACAAACTTCCCGATTACACAGATTCTCAGTAGCGACAGTTTCCCGGGCAGTTTCCCCCTAAAAATGTGTACTATAGGCTATCTTAACCGACGTAATTTATTTAAATGATGAGAAGCGATATGAATGTAAGATGTTATGGATTGTTCAACTGGAAGTCGAATATTATATAGGATATTGGTGTCGGCAATTTTCAAAGAAAAATGAACTGACCGCATTGTTTTTTTTATCATAATTGGAAATCAGTTATTAATGATGTTTGGCTTCTAAACTCATTTGTAAGTGGATGATAGGCATAGCCTAATATTGTAGGATTATGCCGCCAAAACATCACTCATCCCGGTGCCTGAGTAAGTTTTCCCGAACACGTTTATACATTTGCATGGTTTCCTGGTTCAGTTATGCCGCCTGAAGATTACTCATTATTCACAAATATACTGTACACAATTTGTAGTCCATATATTACACTAAATCATCTGCATTGCCTTTCGTCCATCCATCCAGCCCATCCGTCCGTCAGTTCGCGAGCCCATCCATCCGTCCATTCATCCATCAACCATACCCATCTTATCTGCCATTTCATCCATCCATCTATCCACCCACCCACCATCCATGCATCCATCAACACGTTTAATCAATCATTTGATGCAATCTGCATGGTCCCGTGTCTTTTATTTCCATGACAGTTTTTAATTAATAACCCTCATGTTTGTTCTCTATGCATCCCGTACGTCAGTTTTCATCCATCCGCCCATCCATTCATCCATCCATCACACATTGCATTTTTATCAAGAGCAGAGTAGGCCTACAATTATTGTACGTGGATTGTTGAGTAATTGAGTAATTATCATGTACACGCGCAGACGCACGCGTGTGTTGGCACACACTCTCACGCTTTGATGAAAGGCGTGCTAATTAAGCCATTACTTTTTCTAATTAGATGCCAACAGAAGACAGCGAAGGAGGTTATTCAAATTATAAGTAAAATTCATACAATCCCTGAATTTGGTCAGAAAAATTATTAACTCAAAACATGATTATCCATACTTTTTGAAAACAATTAAGCTGAATGTAGTTAGTCCTTTATGCACCGCACCAACTGTCCCAAAAGACTGAAACAAATGGGCCACTACCATTTATAGCTGCAATTTAGGCAGCTGTATCGGGAATGAGATGGACAGACGAACGGCCGGATCGATGAGTGGACGGATGAATGGACGGATGGATCAGTAATATATCATTTAGGGTTTTACAACCATGGCTAACAGCAAGAAATTATAGCACGCAAATGCGCACTAAATAAATCAATAAAACTAGTTTATTTAGAGTAGAATATACCCATCTTATGTTTCTGTGTGTCAGTTGGTAGGTTGGTCTGTCAAATTCTTTTTAACCCTTTCACGATGAAGCCGGCAAAAACCGGCCTCTGTAGTGTTCTTGGGGAATGTCCATTTGCAGGCCAAGATAAGACTATTTTTGACAATTTCACTACTGCAATGATGGGCTCGACCAAGCCCGTAATTCCAGTGCTAAAATTTCAAAAATATCTTCAATTAAAAAAAGAAATGATGAATAAATATGCATATATATATATATATATATATATATATATATATATATATATATATATATATATATATATATATATATATATATATTAAATTATTAATAGCAATTAACATCACTTAGAATAACTTGAAATGGTCAGGTCGCCAATACATCAAAGGTTGAGTCGGTATCGGTATTACAAACGCACTTCAATTCAATACAACTACACTCACCATTCCCGTTCGCACACAAGCCATTTCAAAGGGGTGCAAAACGACCCAGATTAGGGAGCGAATCGACATGGTGCGAAACGACCTAGGGCGAATGGGACAGGGGGTGAAATGACTCATTACCAAGGCCGAACTGCATGGCTGACGGCGTGGACTATCGCTACATTGAAGTTGTCATCTCTGATCTCAGTGATGTCCCGATGTAAATGGTGATGGTAGGTGATGGTAAATAATAAATAAAATAGTACCAGTCACGTCGCTGAGAGTTAGAGAGATGACAGCCTAGACGGTTCTCCTATATAGGCGGTTAAGATAAGTTACAAGTTACATCATCATAAACACAGGACATAAGCTATTGGCTTGTTATTGACCCATTCAAATGGATTCTATTTTGCTAATTTTTTTTCATAGTGATTGATCTACTCTGGAATAATCAGCACATCCTCATCATCATTACGACGTATGAGGCCTGTGTGGCCTTTTGTCGGTCAAAACACTTGTTTTTATAACTATTTGTCACTGTTTCCAGTGTAGGAACTTTCTGGTGACTTAATTGACATGTAATATATGAGGGATACATATATTTGTACATCATATATACATATGTACATGTATACACATTATACATATATAAACATTTACGCTGGTTCTAGACAGTACGAGGCACATGAAAAGCAGCCCTGCCAGTTTGGTATAAACGGCTGTACACATGTGGATTTAAATACTGGATCCGAAGGAGAATTTTCCAACAGATTTTCCTAGATCTGATTACACTGGCATCAAGTATGCTCAGCTACAGTAATTAACCAGGCGGTGAACTCCGATATATGACGGTGAACTCATTTTCCATTTAAAATTATCGATTCCAGCACTTTTAGCTGTGTTAATTTGCATTAGTATTTTGTAGATTTCGTGAGTATCTGTTGGATTTAGGAAAATAGAGTGTTGATAACTACCCGTTAGAAAGTCCGTTATATGTATGTTCGAGCTGGGTTGAATTTTTTGTGATAAGTTAGGACCAATGTTAGTAAAATACTCATTAAATTTGTCTGCTATTTCTTTTTTGTCGTTAATGACTCTATTATTATAAATAAACCGTGATGCTTCAGTATTGGTTTTTTTCTTATTTAGTAATGATTTAATCAGTTTCCATGTTTCCTTTATATTATCTTTTTGTTCATCAAATTTATTATGGAAATAATGTATTTTTGCTGTCCTAATTATCTGATTTAGCCTGTTTCTATATTTCTTGAACTGTGAGTCATTATACTTTGTCGGATATTTAATAAAATTCAGATATAACTTGTTTTTCTTGTGACAGGCAGCTATCACTCCTCTTGTAATCCAGGGTGTAGTAGGATTTTGTTTAAATTTCTTAATATTTTTAAGTGGAAAGGCAGATTCATAGATGTTAGAGCATATAGTGTGGAAGGTGTTGTAGGCATCTTCACATGACTGTGATTCAATTACCTGGTTCCAGTTTATGTTAGCCATATTGTTTTTGAACATTTCTATATTTTCCTTTTTGAAGTCTCTACAAGTTACTGTTTCTTTTACAAATGATTTTCCTTTTTTGTTTTCTTTTTCTATATAGAAAATAGGTAAATGGTCTGAAATATCTACAACAAAGATACCTGTTTGATTCTTGGCACTTACAGCCTTATTCGAGATGATGTTGTCAATAACAGTAGCCGAGCATTCTGTAATTCTTGTTGGTTTCGTTATAAATGGATAAAAGCCAGATATTTAAAATAAATTTAATAGGTCTTGAGTGTAGAAGCTATGTTGTTTTAACAAATCAATATTAAAGTCACCCAATATATAAGCGGATTTCTTTTCATTTTGTATGGTATTTAGAATTTTTTCGAATGATTTCATAAATTTGTCGTTGTCACTTCCAGGAGGTCTGTATGTGACACCGACAAGTTTATTTTTAGTTTTTTTCATTGGGAATTTCAATAAGTCCAGTGGTGAGTCAGGTTTCAACCATGATCATTCATTGAGGGAATGCGTAGCTCAGAGGTCTAGATAATCGAATCCAAATGTGGTTCGATCCCGCACCCTGGCATGTGGATAGGTGCAAACACCTGCACATTTCAGTGTCCTTCGGAGGGGATGTAAAACCGTCCCGTCTTGTGTGGTGTCTGTGCCATGGGAGATGGGTGTCAGGCCCTGTATCGGGAACTCAGTTGTGAATGCACTCTGATAGGAAAGTCAGTTGTCAGACATGTGGGCTCGAATCTAATGCGTGCAGATGATGGATACTATCTGAGGCCATCTAAGGCTGAGAAATCCGGACGATTTCACCCCCTATCCCATTCGCACCCATACTATTTCGCGCCCTGTCCTGTTCGCCCCAGGTCATTTCGCCCCTATTCCCGTTGGCCGTAGGTCGTTTCGCCACCTATATAGAAATGTGCATTAAAAGTTAATAAGGAGATAGGTAATTCAGAGAAACTGATATCTAAATATAATATAATGAATGTTTGACGGGAATAGGATTGTAGGATTTGCTAAAATTCCAAGTTTTGTAATGTATGTGGTTGCTTGAACACATTCTATGATGACTAACTGTGCTTGGCCGTATTCAATACATTTAATACACGTGGTCTCATAGACATCTGTATATCATTCATATTGAAAGACTACTTTTATTGCGACACACGCATGCATGTGACCCTATCCTACCCATCCCTTCTGATCATATTGGTTGAATATTTCAAAACTAATTTAACTGGAGTTATTGCTGATAACAGTACGCGGAATCATCTTCAGAAAGAAAGATAAGAGTTGGTATTTTGGGACAATGCGAAACGGTATATAGGGTGTGATGGGACGTACAGAGGTTATGTCAATACAATTTTGAAAACGCACTTTGTAAAAGAAACGATGTATTTATTTACATATATGTACACATTTAGATGACAATTTACATGAATATGATGTAGTAGTAGTAGTACGGCTCAGACATGACTTAAGACATTTACAAAACAAAATCAAACAGACATAAATATTTTGGACGTAAGTTGATTGGAAGCCATTAATGCTGCCTAAGGCAGCAATGGCTTCCAATCAAATTACGTCCAAAATAATCAACATAACATTTCGATGATGACGACAACGATAATAACAACAACGAAATGATGATAACAGCGACAAAATGATGATGACGATGGCAGCAATGATGATGATGATGAAATAATGATAATGATGACGAAATGGTGATGATGAAATGATGATCACGTCACGCCGTGCTGAAGACGACAAACTTCCCGATTACACAGATTCTCAGTAGCGACAGTTTCCCGGGCAGTTTCCCCCTAAAAATGTGTACTATAGGCTATCTTAACCGACGTAATTTATTTAAATGATGAGAAGCGATATGAATGTAAGATGTTATGGATTGTTCAACTGGAAGTCGAATATTATATAGGATATTGGTGTCGGCAATTTTCAAAGAAAAATGAACTGACCGCATTGTTTTTTTTTATCATAATTGGAAATCAGTTATTAATGATGTTTGGCTTCTAAACTCATTTGTAAGTGGATGATAGGCATAGCCTAATATTGTAGGATTATGCCGCCAAAACATCACTCATCCCGGTGCCTGAGTAAGTTTTCCCGAACACGTTTATACATTTGCATGGTTTCCTGGTTCAGTTATGCCGCCTGAAGATTACTCATTATTCATCAAATATACTGTACACAATTTGTAGTCCATATATTACACTAAATCATCTGCATTGCCTTTCGTCCATCCATCCAGCCCATCCGTCCGTCAGTTCGCGAGCCCATCCATCCGTCCATTCATCCATCAACCATACCCATCTTATCTGCCATTTCATCCATCCATCTATCCACCCACCCACCATCCATGCATCCATCAACACGTTTAATCAATCATTTGATGCAATCTGCATGGTCCCGTGTCTTTTATTTCCATGACAGTTTTTAATTAATAACCCTCATGTTTGTTCTCTATGCATCCCGTACGTCAGTTTTCATCCATCCGCCCATCCATTCATCCATCCATCACACATTGCATTTTTATCAGGAGCAGAGTAGGCCTACAATTATTGTACGTGGATTGTTGAGTAATTGAGTAATTATCATGTACACGCGCAGACGCACGCGTGTGTTGGCACACACTCTCACGCTTTGATGAAAGGCGTGCTAATTAAGCCATTACTTTTTCTAATTAGATGCCAACAGAAGACGGCGAAGGAGGTTATTCAAATTATAAGTAAAATTCATACAATCCCTGAATTTGGTCAGAAAAATTATTAACTCAAAACATGATTATCCATACTTTTTGAAAACAATTAAGCTGAATGTAGTTAGTCCTTTATGCACCGCACCAACTGTCCCAAAAGACTGAAACAAATGGGCCACTACCATTTATAGCTGCAATTTAGGCAGCTGTATCGGGAATGAGATGGACAGACGAACGGCCGGATCGATGAGTGGACGGATGAATGGACGGATGGATCAGTAATATATCATTTAGGGTTTTACAACCATGGCTAACAGCAAGAAATTATAGCACGCAAATGCGCACTAAATAAATCAATAAAACTAGTTTATTTAGAGTAGAATATACCCATCTTATGTTTCTGTGTGTCAGTTGGTAGGTTGGTCTGTCAAATTCTTTTTAACCCTTTCACGATGAAGCCGGCAAAAACCGGCATCTGTAGTGTTCTTGGGGAATGTCCATTTGCAGGCCAAGATAAGACTATTTTTGACAATTTCACTACTGCAATGATGGGCTCGACCAAGCCCGTAATTCCAGTGCTAAAATTTCAAAAATATCTTCAATTAAAAAAAGAAATGATGAATAAATATGCATATATATATATATATATATATATATATATATATATATATATATATATATATATATATATATATATATATTAAATTATTAATAGCAATTAACATCACTTAGAATAACTTGAAATGGTCAGGTCGCCAATACATCAAAGGTTGAGTCGGTATCGGTATTACAAACGCACTTCAATTCAATACAACTACACTCACCATTCCCGTTCGCACACAAGCCATTTCAAAGGGGTGCAAAACGACCCAGATTAGGGAGCGAATCGACATGGTGCGAAACGACCTAGGGCGAATGGGACAGGGGGTGAAATGACTCATTACCAAGGCCGAACTGCATGGCTGACGGCGTGGACTATCGCTACATTGAAGTTGTCATCTCTGATCTCAGTGATGTCCCGATGTAAATGGTGATGGTAGGTGATGGTAAATAATAAATAAAATAGTACCAGTCACGTCGCTGAGAGTTAGAGAGATGACAGCCTAGACGGTTCTCCTATATAGGCGGTTAAGATAAGTTACAAGTTACATTATCATAAACACAGGACATAAGCTATAGGCTTGTTATTGACCCATTCAAATGGATTCTATTTTGCTAATTTTTTTTCATAGTGATTGATCTACTCTGGAATAATCAGCACATCCTCATCATCATTACGACGTATGAGGCCTGTGTGGCCTTTTGTCGGTCAAAACACTTGTTTTTATAACTATTTGTCACTGTTTCCAGTGTAGGAACTTTCTGGTGACTTAATTGACATGTAATATATGAGGGATACATATATTTGTACATCATATATACATATGTACATGTATACACATTATACATATATAAACATTTACGCTGGTTCTAGACAGTACGAGGCACATGAAAAGCAGCCCTGCCAGTTTGGTATAAACGGCTGTACACATGTGGATTTAAATACTGGATCCGAAGGAGAATTTTCCAACAGATTTTCCTAGATCTGATTACACTGGCATCAAGTATGCTCAGCTACAGTAATTAACCAGGCGGTGAACTCCGATATATGACGGTGAACTCAGATTTATAAATATGTCCGGCTGATCCAGTTGCTATACTGTAAAATAATGACAAGCTAACAGGGCAATCCCTGATGCTTTGTGCGAGATCAGCTTTGTTCCTGAAAACCTATCTGAATCCTACATGAACTTAATGACAAGATCCATTTACTTATATAGGGCTAGCTACAGTTGAACTTGTATACTTGGCCAAGAAGGTGGACACAGTTTTTTGAACAATGGCAAATTCTATATACACATTTACACTTTTACGAGACATTTACACAATGCCTGGGAGCTACATGTGCCCACTTGTGCTTAATAACTAATACAAAATAAACTATACATGCTACTGAGTACTGATAGACTTCGTGATGCTGGTGAGGGTTATTATGCTGAGTATAAGAGATCCAGTGGGGGCCATCCCCACTAGATTTGTATAGTGACTAGCAGGATGCAAAGACAGTGAAAGCATGATCTTACACAATAGTAAAAACCAACAGGGAATTCCCTGCCAATTTGGATTATGGACAATCAGACAACGTGATCCTACAGAGTAGCTAACTGGCAGGGCATTCCCAGTCAGTTTCGTGAGCATGACTGTATTCCTGAGAGACTGCATCCTGGATCCAGCTCAAATTTTCCTAGCTTCTAACATAAAATTTCAGACTTCAGATATGCTCATCTACAAGTGTTTATCAAGACGGTGAACTCAGGTTAATAACAGTGAACTCGAAGGCTAAAACAGTGTCGGATACAAATTGGTGTGGTATACTTGATCAGGACGGTAGATTTATTTGTGTGAACAAATGTCAGGGTAGATTTTCAGTATGCGTAAAAAGTTGGTGTTGCGATGTGACTAAATACGAATTTCATGTCTAAAATGTATGTCCAATTTTGTTTTGAATGTGTCACGAGTTGATGACCTGGCAATGAGTTCCAAAATGATGCGGTTTTATTCGAAAAAAGTTTCTGACGATGTCTTTATTGGTATGCTTTGTGCTGAGTTTGTCTGTGCCCTCGGGTGTGTATGTATTTGGGCAGATTTCAAAGAAGATATTTTTGTATGTTATATTTATCATTAATAAACTTATATGGTTCTATTAGATCACCACAGGAATCATCTATATTTCCATGACATTAAATTGAGTTTTTCAAATATCACTGGGTATGTATAGGTTTGATTTGGGGAACTAGTTAAAACTTTTAACATCGGACGACACCACACGCCATCATGAACAATGGTGTCCAAGTTGAGATGGCAATTTCAGATTTCGCTTTAAGCATTTGACAATGTCGCACATCAAAGACTCTATTAAATTAGGTTACTATGGTATCCAAGGTGACACCCAAAAAATGGATCTACTCATTCCTTAATGGCTGCCAGCAGCAACTGAACATCTGACGTGATATCAGGAGTATCCCGGGGAACCATCCTAGATCCAACCCTTTTCTTGATATACATAAATGATAAAGCTGAGAACCTTCATTTCACTTCAAGAGTATACTTACTTACCTCCCTAACACTTTGATATTCCCAAATATCGACTTTCACTCAATAAACATTCAGATTAAAAAAGTTAGGTGGGCAGGTAGTCAGATGACAGTCCGGCGGATGCCAGCCCCAACCTCGCGCATGCACAGACTAGCACTACCTCTTTTCTCAAGTTCTCTGTTTGAAGTTTTCTGCTGTTTCTTCACTTTTTTAACATTAATTCTCCTTGATAACGATGTCTGACCGTGTTAAGTTGCTGGATGATGCTGCAGGACCAAGTTAGCAGGTGAATTCAATTACATTTCTGTCTAATTCGTGTCATGATTCATTTTGTTATGTGTTTCCGGGACTCACGATTAAACGTGATAGGCGCCATTAAAACGGGTTAATTCATAATTGCTGCTATGAAATACTAATCTCTCTTTGTGTTTACGATTGATAGTCACTAACTGTCAGCAGAGGGTTGTGTCTCTCTGTTAGGAAAAAAGTCTATTCCCAGAGTGAGTTGGAGTTCTCGGAAGAATAGCTCACTTTGCCCTCTTGGTCCCTTTCCCACTCCCATTAATGGTGGAGAGAATTAAGAGGTCATAGGTGGTGGAGTTTCCAGAGCATTGGATCGGGTAATATGTCTGTGCTCAAGATGCAGGTATTCTAGTGTTATGATAATTAGGTACTGGTTTGCATAGAGTATTAGCTCACCTGGCCAGAATGGCCAAGTAAGCTTATGCCATGGCAACCGTCGGTCATCTGTCCGTCGTCCGTTCGTCATCTTTATCTTTAAACAACTTTTTCTCAAGCGCCACAGGGCCAATTTCAATTATATTTGACAGGTAGTATCCTTAGGGCATAGAGATCTAAGTTTGTTCAAAGGAAGTCAATCGGTCAATTTGGCCGGTGGCCATCTTGGATTTTGGCCTATTTTTAGAAACCTCTTCAAAGGAACTTGATTGGCCAAGCGATTCAGCAGCCATCTTTGATGACCTAGTTTTCGCAAAAACAACAGCAGAACCTTTCAACAGATCGGGACTAAATTTGGTGGATATAATTATGGACTAAGGGCCATTAAAGTTTGTTCATGGGAAGTATCAGCCCTTAACTATTTGCACTACTAATATAGTGGCACTTTCATAGGGGAAATATTAGACAAGTTTTTTATAACGTGCAATGATTGATCATGTCCAACGCATTTTATTGCCAAACAAGATAAAAACAATTAACAGTTTAACGTCCCCCCCCCCCCTGTATGCCATCGATTTATATTGTTAGCACTGATGTCATCTATTTTCACTTAAATACTGTTCAAAATCACTATTGCAGAAAGCAGTCGAGAGATTGTTGTCAACATTTAAAAAATCAAACCATTTGACTGAGATGTAAAACTCAATAAAGATTAGTTGAAATACCAATGTTCCACGTGAGTGATACAGGCCCCTTGGGTCTCTTGTGTCACTATCCATTCTAGTTTTTATGCTCTTGGATTTAGAATACAATTCGTCCTTCCACCTGGATGTTGTTGTCTAGTTGGATTGTCTTCTTATTTTTGAAGATATGACGTCATATTCAGCCTTGCACTTGCACTTGTTTTTAAAAACATGTTTTATCACTTATTATAGCTCAGGCTCTGTTTTATTTTGGTTTGAGTTTACTAATTCATTAATTAAAATACTCTTTGTCTTGTGGCTTTCAGAAGCCTGGTTGTTCAACTTGTGGTCGGTTCTTGAAGCCTCGTTTCGCCCCTCACCCATGCTTTAAATGTAGTACTTGTAGGCCACTGTTAAAATGTGATATTTGTAAAGATAAGGCGAGTGAAGAGGAGAAGCGATCCAAAAAAAGATTGTGAGAGTGTCGGTTCAAAGGGTAAGAGGAGGGCTTCCGCATCCATGGATATGGAAGCCTTCCGTCGTGAAATGATGGGAGAGATGAAGAAGACCATAAAAAATTTGGTACCAGAGTCGCTTCCCGTCATGCTCCCTGGACCAGATTTTTTATTGCTGTGGAGCAGAAAATCCCGCCTCTGAATCTGGTTTTTACCAGTTTTCGCTCAAGATTTTGAGGGCGCGGCCCTTTTTTATCCTGGCGGCAGGCTTGCTGCGCCAGTTGATCTTGGGCCAGGCATGCTGGACCCAGGTTCCCGCTTTTCAGGTTCCTTTTTTATCCTGGCCGCAGGCTTGCTGCGCCGGTTGATCTTGGGCCAGGCATGCTGGACCCAGGTTCCCGCTTTTCAGGTTCCATGTAGTATCCACGGCCCACAGGTACCGTATCCTCTTACGGTACCTTCCCTGGCTAGTCTGGGTTATCGTTCTTTGCTGACCCGGAGGTTAACCTTTCTGGCCAGGAGGAAGAGGATTTTTTGCTGGGCTCACCTAACACCGTGTCCATGGAAATTGACGAATGTGCACCCCTATTTTCTATGGGTCTACTCCCGCAGGAGTATCGGTCACGGTGCAGAAGGTAGCCTGGGTTGTAGCCAATGGCTCACCGATGGTATGACAGCAGCTTGTCAGGGCCGTGCCATGGTGAATTATACCCCACACAATGCCACGGCACCTGCTCATGGTCTAGCCAGATTGTTTAACATGCCTGCTCTTTCGGGCCCGCATGCTTTCGCTGGCTTGTCAGGAGTATCGGCACCTCCAGCCACATTCACGCCTGTGGATGTACTAGAGGATGATGAAGGCCCGCGCCTAGTCAAACATTCGTAGGTAGCCACAGAGGAGGACTGGTCTGACGCGTGTCGGTGGCTAATAAACGTCAGACCAGAGCTCACTGTGGAGCAGTCAGCTAGCCAGCGGGACCAGCCCCCGTGGTTGGCAGGAAAGTTGGCTGCTACCGCGATGCCATCTCTGCCACTGGCTGAACATATCATGGATATGTTTGCAGCGGCAGAGTTGTCCATTACGGTAAATGGACGTCTCGCGAAGGTCCCTCGCGAGTTGACAAAGCGATGCCACATCGTACCTGTCGAATACCAGAAGTACGGTGTGGTGCCTAAGTCCAGCGCGGATGACCGCGCTGCACTAGGCGAAGATACGCGACCAGGCTCCCACTTTGACATGTGAGTGCTGTGCTCGTCGCTCGGCAAACACTGCGTTGCACGATGCAGAGGAGAGTTCGAGAGCGTCCATTGCGGCGTTCTCGCACATCTCCCAGCTGTTACAGGGGGTGGTAACAGCATCCGCATCGCACCAGCCTACTCCAGTAGTCCAGAGAGCCATCCGGGATGGTATCAACCTGATTGTTTAACCAGGATGGTTACCAGGAGTGTCCGGGCATGACACACATTTTCTCTTGACAATCTGTACCCATCCCAGGACTTGTACAATAGGCTGTTGCGGACGCCTATATCAGGTTCTGGTCGCTTTGGAGGTCAGGGATGTATGCACCTCCAGGAGACAGTCACCCTGGTAAATAACCAGACGGCATTGCATGAACAATTTGAGGTGATCCATAGAGAGCGCGTTCTTGCAGCGGCCCCTGCATACTATCCTCAGCAGGCCTGTCGTGGTGGTGGCCAATTCAGAGACCAGCCACAAGCGCGGTGCAGGCCATGGCACCTGAGGTTCTGGTCGTGGTAGCTGTGCCTGATGGGCTGGTTACCACAGTAAGGACAATGCCAGTGCTACTAGATCCAGAGACTGCCATTCTTGCATTGCTCATGTCCACTTCTCTCCCTAGGTGGATCAGTGGGGTGGGGGGGGGGGTGACGCCTGGCCCACCGGAGGCAAGAGTGGGAGCGGTTGACCCAGAACCGCTTAGTCTTGCGATGACTTTCAGTCAAGTATCATCCCGACTGGATAGTAGAACTGCCATCGCAGCTGTCTCTGGTACCAATCTGGACTCAAAATCCAAAAGATCCAGATCAGCGTTTGTGTATAGAGGAGGAAATAAATTCCCTCATATTAAAAGGAGCAATTCAACTGGCACAAAATTGCCCCAGGCTTCTAGTCAACCGTGTTTCTAGTGACAAAGAGCACTGGAGGGTGGAGACCAATTCTCAACCTCAAGCCACTGAACAAATTCATAGACACACCGAGTTTCAAAATGGAAACAGTAAAAGTGGTGTTGGCAGGTTTGGAGAAAGGAATGCGGACGGCATCAATAGACTTGAAGGATGCATATTTCCACATTCCAATGGCAAGGAGTTCTCGCCGGTTCCTGAGATTTGCATTCCAGGGCCAGCAGTGGAAATTCAAGGTTTTACCCTTTGGAATTTCGACTGCTCCTCGGGTCTTCACCAGGGTGGTCCTTGCTATAACAGCATACCTCCGCAGGAGAAGCATAGCAGTCCACATGTACATAGATGACTGGCTGTTAAAAGCACACAATCAGGAAAGGTTATCAGCAAATCTGGAGATAGTTTTGAAAACTCTTAGACTTAGGCAGGATAATCAGCTTTTAAAAAATCAGAGCTGACTCCATCCCAGCAGTTTGGTTACCTGGGAATCTTCTTCAATCTAGAGACAGGATATGCTTATCCTACTCAGGAGAGGGTATAAGTACTCATCTCAGTAATACAGTCAGTGTGCAACGGTCGGCATGTCCTGGCACGGGTTTACTTGAGAATGCTGGGGTTGATGGTTTCAGTCATTCCACAGTTATTTCTCAAGACATAGTGGACCCAGAGTACAGGATCACAGGACTCAAGTGTGTCAGTGTCGGAACCTCTTATTTACCACCTTCAATGGTGGATGAAGAGAGAGAATCTCCTGGCGGTGGTGATGGTCACCCATCCCCACCCTCAAAGACTGATGTATTAAGATGCATCAATGGAGGGATGGGGATCTTGCCTGGTAGAAGCCACAGTATCAGGGCTTTGGAATCTGGATCAGTCACAAGAACACATCAATCTACTGGAATTATGAGCTGTAGTACTGGGCGTAGAACATTTCATAGAGAAAGTTTGGTGCAAGATAGTTCTAGTTCGATCAGAGGGTTTTACAGTCGTGGCTTACATAAACCGCCAGGAGGGCGGAACGAAGCAGTTCATATTCCGGGAAGGTTAAGTCTGTTAGCAGACTAATTTAGCCAAAGGATGAGTGTTTTACCTGCAGAATGGCAACTAAATCAATGCGTGGCGGATCGTCTGTGCAACCACTGGGAGAAACCCAACATAGATTTATTCGCAACGAAGAAGAATGCGAAGATGCTAACGTATGTCTCTCCGATTCCAGATCCGAACACTATCGCAACGGATGCGCTAGATATCAGCTGGGTGGGAATGTATGCATATGCATTCCCTCCAGCAATCCTCATTTAAAAAATTCTCCAGAAAATCAGGCAAGAGGAGTGCCAAGTGCTTCGGATCGCCCCAAATTGACCAAGCCGATCATGGTATACGGATCTGCCGGACCTTGTGGTCTGCAATGTGGTTCCTCTGCCACTGATAGACAATATAATCTTCCAGGGCAAGCTCCTTCACAACAATCTGTCAATGATCAGATTGACTGCATGGAGGTTATCAAGGAATCTAGAATTAAGGAGGGTTTTCCTGAGCAAGCAGCAATGTTTATGGCAAAAGCCAGAAGGGGGTCAACCTCCAGAGCATGTAAGTATAAAATCAATATATTTGCAGGATGGTGCTCAAAAAGATGTATTAATCCAATGGATTCATCTATTCAGGTAGTAGCCAATTTCCTCTGTCACCTGTATGATACCTATAGCCTCAAGCCTAACTCTATTGCTGGCTACAAGTCAGCTTTAAATGTCAGTTATCTCTTGCTTTGGCTAATAGTGGGAAGTGACAAAGTAAGTACATTAAATGCTTTAATTAAAGGCAGGGGCAATCTAAGACCAAGGAATCCTCCAGCGATTCCGTCTTGAAGTTTATCACTTGTGCATCAAGTAATAGCTGATGAGCCATTTGAGCCACTAAGTTCCATGAAAATGTTGACACTTATAACTGTATTTTTAATTGCTGCGGCCTCGGCAAAGCGGAGAAGCGAAAAATTCATGCCTTATCAGCCGTGGCAGACCGTTATGTGGTTACAGGGGACGGCCTTAGGCTTCTACCTAGGATTAATTTCATGGTTAAAAAAGGTCAACCCATATTTTGACCAGCTTTGACTAGATATGATCCAACTTCAAACGCATGGTGTCCTGTCCGCGCATTAAACCGGTACAAACAACATACCCAGGAATGGCGGATGGACCCAACAGCGTTATGGTTGTTATATATTGAACCCCATGGTAGGGCATCCAAGGACACCATTTCCAGGTGGATTGTGGAATGTATCCAATTTTGGCATAAATCCACTACAGGTAAACAAGTTGACATGGCCAAGGCTCTCAGTGATCGCGGCATAGTGGCTTCCACCGCCCTGTTTAATGGGTTTCTGGTGGACGACATTATGTCGGTAGCCCAGTGCCACTGTGAGTCAAGTCACCATTACCTCTGCGACACCTCAAATCCTCTCGCCTTACCGACTTTGAAACGATAATTTAGGTGTACAAATTTTGATGAGGCTTTCTCATTATTTATAAATATCACAATTTAGCAATGGAAACAACCACTTATCAGTACTACATCAGTCTTCACCAAAGGGAAGTTGATGACAGCGACAAGGATTTCAAGGTCAGTCTTGTCTATGTGTTGTTCATTGTTGATTGTTTTTGGCACGTGACCCTTTATACTAATATCATGATGGTACATGTTTTATGGGGTTCTTTCGTTAGAGTAAACATGAATGAACCTTTTCGTCCAATGTCCTATAGTACAATGGCACTTGTATGTAGAGAGCGTATGGGACATTGAGGTCATTCTGTCTCCCTCCCAAGATAAGGGGTGTGGGGGTGGGGGGTGGTTAGCATATGACATATGGTCTTCTCTCGGACATCGGTTGTGTTATCCGATGTTCAAATCATTCCCTGGTTATGTTCTCACACAATTTTCAGAAGTTGAGTACCTTAAACACAGAAAAGCGCATAGGGAGGAGATGGTCTTTTGACCTCGCCTCTCTCCCGCCGAATTCACTGACAAATTCTGGCAATATCAAAGCATGTTAGGGAGGTAAGTATACTCTTGAAGTGAAATAAACAAAATCACAGATGTCCTTTTTCATGAGAGAGCTGATTCTTACGTCCCTAACACAGACCCGGCCTTTCTTCCCCACAGAGGCTCAGTCTTCAGGCTTACTTAGTTGCATTGTGTCAGCCAATAAATTAGTCGGAGGAAGTACTAGTCTGTGCATGCGCGAGGTTGGGGCTGGCATCGACTGGACTGTCATCTGACTACCTGCCCAGTATGGCACCTTACTTTTTTAATCCGAGGGTTTATTGAGTGAAAGTAGATATTTGGGAATATCAAAGACCGTTAGGGAGGTAAGTATCAACTCTCGTGATTTCGTTTATTCAACTGTGTGTCTATTTGCTGACAATTGTGTATTGTACCAACCTAGTACCTCTGTCAATGACCACCGCCTACTATAAGATGATCTTGACACCTTAATAGCATGGAGCCACACCTGGCAGATGAAATTCAACATGGAGAAATGTGCCATCATGCAAATAATCAACAAGACCATAAGAGCAGTTCTAAGCAGATTATAACATGGAAGGTCAGGTGTTAACTATAGCTCAACACCCATATCTAGGAGTAGAGCTAACTGATAAGATGAAATTCAACCATCATACAAACACCATCACAAACAAAGCATCAAGTCTTTTGGGATTCGTTCGAAGAAATTTTAAGTGATGCTCAATGAAGTTCAGAGAGTGAGCATATACCAGCCTAGTATGACCAAAGCTTGAATATGCCTTCGCAATATGGAATGCACAGCAGATAACTCGGATTAATCAAATAGAGCAGGTCCAAAAAATTGTGGCATGCTATGTACTGAAGCAGCCAGACAACCTGGCAGCATTACACTACTGTTACAACAATTACAATGGGACGTGCTACAACAACGCAGAGCGAGAACCGATGTAATATTAATGTATAAGATAGTGAATGGACTAGTAGGCAGCGATACCACATTCATACTACCCACACCAAGAATCTATGCAGCATGACAACACGGAAAAGTTCAACACATATCAAATATCAATAAATGCTTATAAACATTCATTCTTCCCAAGAAGACCCTTGTGGAACAGGCTACCACAAGCGGCAGTAATGGTGCTGAGCCTGGACACATTCAAATCTGCCATTCAGAAAATTGCCATCTAGACAGACCCTGTACAGTGTTTTTAATTTGCACAGCACCATTGTACATAGCAGGCGCACTACTCATCCTCAATGTATGATGTCTGCTTACGGATAACAGTCGAGTATAGCATTGAAGTTGAAGTTTTGTTGCCCTTACTGAACCCCTTCTATCAGTTTTGATTGCCTCTTAAATCTGGGGGCCCACACACAGGTACAGTATTCGAGGATTGGTCTAACCAGAGACTTGTATAGCAATATGAAGGTGCCTAACTGTGTAAAAGTTATGATTAAAAATTCATTGTTATTCTTTAATATGTAGGTGTTGCCCTTGTCTATAGCGAATGCACATATCATTGTTTAAGGAGAATTTGTATATGGTCAAAATGTCCTGTACGTATGTTATAAATTATAATTATGACTAAACAAAGGATAAAATTTACCAGCTACTTGCGCGTCTGTATATAGGTGGGAACATGCTCATTAGCAATCCTGATTAGCTATGTCTCTGCTTTTCTATGGCCGCATTTTTATGGATTGCATGAAGATTCAGAATCTCATTATCGATTTGGTAATGATTACGATTAGATAAGTCACGGCTTTCCGCGACCACATTTTGGGGTAAGCATGAAGAGACACTGGCTTAGTGAAGGAAACACAGGTAGTGAAAAACACAGAAAACGATCATAAACCGGGATGCTTAGTATATGAAACAGAATGAAAGCAACATATATCTTATTCTCGGGTGTTCAAGCAAATTTTCTCGCCCGTTTGATTTCACTTTGGATCGTTTTATGTTGATGGCGGAATGTCTCCTGCACTAGCTGCGCATGTATGGAAAATCTACTGTCGCCCAAGATTACTCTTTGGTCTAGAAACTCTGGAAATGAACCAAACCGAGATTAACCTCATGGAGCAATTCCAATGCAAAATTCTCCGGCAACTCCAATCCCTTTCAAAGTGTACATCCTCAACAGCAACACTTTGCTTACTGGGCATAAGACCTATAGAAGCTGAGATAGACTGCAGAAAACTGTACTTCTTAGGAAACATACTCAGAAACCGAGAGATGCTAGAGTATCAAATAGCTGCGAGACAGTTAGCTGTAAAGAGTATCAGAAGCAGCAGCTGGTTTATGAGATGTCAACACCTACTCTCTAAGTATGACCTTCCAAGTATCTACCAGCTGATTGACAGCATCCCTTCAAAACCTCAGTGGAAAGCAGCAGTAGACACACAGGTTAATAAAGTTGTTCATGAAGCCTGGAAGAATGACGCTAGCACAAAATCCACCCTCAAGTATCTTAACGTTCTCGACTGCTCAGTGAACCGTGTCCACCATGTCTGGAGCTCTACTGATAATACAACAAGAGATGTAAGACGTGCCACGATAAAAGCGAAACTCCTGGTTGATACATACATTCTACAAGCTAATCGTAGTCGCTTTAATCAGTTTGCTGCACCTGACACATGCCGGCTTTGTCGGCTAACAAAAGAAGACAGAACTCACTTCCTCGTAACTTGTCCAATGCTGATGGAATCCAGAAAACCGTATCTAGAAGATATCCGCTCTGTTGTACTCCAGGAGATCGACCCAGTAGCATATGATAGGCTGATTGCTGACCCAGAAAACGTGGCTCAACTAATCTTGGACCACTCCAAACTTTTCACCTGCTCCGATATCAACCTGTCTGCAGAGAACTATCAAAAAGTATCCAGAATCACACACGCTCTCTGCTATGCCCTTCATTTGAAGCGAACTGACCTGGAAAGCCATCTGTATATAACTAAATCTCCGTGAATTTGTACTTTGTGCACATACACCTTTTGCCGCACTGACTTTTGTCAAGCTGTCACACACGAACTATGTACAGTATGCACACACTTCTCAACACGATTCGAATTGCTTGCCTGAGCTACGGTTCCTGGGAAATTAATATAACCTGGATACTCTCCCAGGAGCGTCAGTGTTGCAACAGATTCAATTCAGCTTGTGCGCGTGTGCTCGGCAACATCCGTTGCTTCTTCATGTCTTCCGAACATTAGTTAAATTAATAAAAACTTTAATAATAAACTATTGTGCAACTCAAGTTGCAACTATTCGTTACCCTGCTCGTGCCAGGGGTGAGCCCATCGAGGCTGGCGTTCTGAGTACAGACAGATTACAGGGTTGGTCACTAGTTACATTGGGCTGTCTGGGTCTTGCCAGATCGTATCGATATTGTGTTAGTAATTAGTACTCTAATTGTTTATAGTGGCATTTTTGAATGCCTATTCCTTCCTATCTGGCAATTGGACTGGAGGCGTTTTTAGTGGTCGGCGATACCAATTTTCGTTCCTTATGTTAGCAATTCTAAGAAGTAAAGTTTGTAAGTCTCTTCAGATATTAGCAGTTGAACTAGTCGAAATATTCCCTGAGCTTTATTTATGTTGAATAAAACTTTGTTGAAGTTCTCCCACCCTAATGCACAATTATATGTGCGATGTAATCGAAAATCGCAATTATTCTTTCAATATTATTGCCATTATCAAAACTGAATAACTGTGCAACCCTACTCCTCACAATCAGGGATGAAACCCCTCACCATCAGGGATGACACTCGCTATCAGGGATGACATTCGCTATCAGGGATGACTCACTGCCTTAGGCAGCACTGTCTTCCAATCCAAATATTCAACAGAACATACATGTATTCTTGCATCATGTTCAAAGTTGTACTACCGCTAACTAATTGTTTGTCACATTGAATAGTACACATTTTAACTTATGAGCTGTTCTGTAGTACAATACTATCCCTGGTTACACTAAATATCTTCAGGATGTCAGTCTAGCCACATTTCCAAGCTCTAAGCTTAAATGTGAGTTAATGTTGCCTAACTGTACCCATTTAATGGTCAAAATTGGTCACAAAAATCCAAGTTATATGTACTTATTGAATGTCCATCTGTAACCCAAGAGAAGACTGTTTTTTAAAATTATCAGTGAATGTCATGTTCGGTTATCGAGTCTGGGATTCCAGTGATAAATTTAAAAAAAATATCCTCTTGGCCTACTAGTGGACATTTCTCAACATCATTGCATAAGTCATTTTTAGTCAGCTTGACCATTAGCCCGTTAACCCTAAAGTTGGCCAAACCCAGCCTCTGCAGTGGTTTTGGGAAATGTCCATTTGAGGAAGAGAATTAAAAAAAAATTTACCACTGGAACGACTCGCTCAATGACTGAGCCAGTCATTTCAGTGATAATTTTTCTAAAATAGTCTTCTTGGTCTGCAAATTGACATTTTCTATGAGAAAATTGAAATTTTCTTGAAAAAATCTACGAGTTTAAAAGGTTAAAGTGTTAACAGTTTCAAATATGTCTCGAGCCTTAGAACAACTCATTTAAATCATTTTATTTTTCAGGTGCTATTTTTTAGATTAGATGATTCTCTGATCACATGACACTAGCAGTCTGTATACAAGAGTGTATTTATTGACGTCTTCATCTTCAGGCCACGTCATGTCGCAGCAAGTTGAAACATGGGTGAACGATCGCCTGCATGATATTCTGGGTATATCAGATAGGTACATAGCCCAGTATCTGATTGGAATTGCTAAGAAGGCCAGCAGTTCAGATGATTATGTGGATAGGCTGCGAGAAACAGGAACAGTCGAGATTGATACTAATATGGTCAATTTTGCGCATGAGCTCTGGAAGAAGGTGTGTACATAACTACATACAGACAGTGTTTGGTACTTAATCCCTTACTATTCAAGCGAGCCAAAATGGCTAATCAGGATTGCTTTAGTGGACAAGCTGACCAAAAGCAGGCTCTAGTGGTCCCGAGGAATGTCCATTTGCGGGATAAGAGAATACTATGTTTGAAAATATATCACTAGAATGCTTGACAAAACTATAAAAAATAGTCTTGTCTTGGTCTGGAAATGAAAATTCAATAAACAGTTACCGGTACTTGGAATTATGTTGATCAATTTTGACCATTCAAAGGGTTAAGATTAACCTCTGTGCTTTGTCAGGTGCCTTTTATTGAATTTCTGCAGACTACATTTTCCATCGGGTTTAACATTGGATGTCCTGAATGTTTTGAGAACAATTTGACTGAAAGTTGTTGGTGGCTATGCCACCAAACAATTTTCAGTCAAATTGGTTTCAAACTATCCACCATCTCCAGATTTATGGTCCATTGTAATCATTGTTTGGTGGCTTGCAACAGTCAGACAGTTAAATAAAAAAATTTAACAGTGATGAAGGTTTAGCCTTTTAATCATGTAGCCACCGGGGCCCATAGAAGAAAAATTTAAGGGACCCAGACAAATTTGTCAATATAATCCATCGGCGCACAGGGTCCAACATTTAGAAATACAAGATATATACACCTGTGCAAAAGTTAAGCACCAGCAAAAACAATAGAACGTAGAAACATGATGGTACAACTAGGCTGCCATACTTTTTGTCCCCGCGTTAGCTGACATAATTCCAAGTACGAAATGCACATGCATGCATGACTTCACGCCGCTTGATGTCCGTGCGTGGCTGGAAACAGCACACGTGTTCAGTTATGTAAAAGTCCAGTTTGAGGTGTAGAACATTACATACAGATTTAGGCGACAAGATTAGGAAATTTGTGTTCATGACCGTGGTTTATTTGTACAGAGAGAATTAGCTCTTGATTGTGAACCGCTATGGCAAGACGAAGGTTAAGTGATTGTGTGAAATGGCAAATCATAGGCATGCATACCTCTGGTATGTCATGCAGAGAGATTGGCAGACAGCTGAACATTAACCATGCTGTAATCAGTCGTTTGATTGCAAAACATGGGCAAACTAACGAGGTGAAGGACAGGCCTAGATCTGGAAGACCGAAAAAGAATACTGCCCGTGATGATCGAGCCCTAGTACGCCTTGTTAGGAGATCTCCATTCACCAACAGCAGAGTGCGCAACCAGCAATGGGAAATGCGCAATAGAGTGTCAATGTCTACCGTCAAAAGGAGACTGTATGCTGCTGGCATGAAAGCTAGGAGACCTGTCAGACGTCCTCTCCTCACTGCACACCACAAAGAGGAGCGTCTGAGGTGGTGCAACGAAAGAAGACACTGGAACATGAGATCCTGGAGACGGGTACACTGGTCCGATGAAAGTCGGTTCCTGCTTCATGCCACAGATGGTCGAACTCGTGTATGGAGGTCCAGACGCACGGCGTACGACCAACGTAACATCATGGAAGAAGTTCCATTTGGGGGAGGTTCCGTTATGATATGGGGGTGCATCTCATTTGATTGTAAGCTGGATCTGTTGACTGTACCTGGAACACTAAATGGACAAAGATATCAAGATTCCATACTGGATAGAGTTGTGGTCCCTCATTTTGTAAGTCATGCACCTGGAACCCACCCTATATTCATGGATGACAACGCCCGACCACATCGTGCTAGAGCTGTGCATGAATACCTCCGCCAGAATGCCATCGAAACCCTACCATGGCCAGCAAGGAGCCCTGACATGAACCCTATTGAGCATATCTGGGACATTCTGGGAAACATGGTGAGAAGGAGGGATCCTCCTGTGCAGAACCTACAGGAATTAACAGACGCACTCCATCTTGAATGGTAACGAATACCACAATGGCGTATCAGTCGGTTGGTGACCAGCATGAGACGTCGTGTCCAGGCCGTCATCCAGGCACAAGGTGCATATACCCGGTATTAATAATGACAGTCTCAAACTCGTGCACAGATGTTAAACTTCGTTTTCAGACACCATTAATGACAATCTAGCCACGTGTGTCAACTGTAGGGCAATAGTTGTCAGTTGTGTCAACGTAACCATATTCAGGCCTCGTTTTCAAGTTCAAACAAAAACATACAGTGTTTCCCCACCATCATAATCAGCATTCCTCTAGTTGCATTATTACCTCTTGCACTAAGATGGATGGGTACATAAATGTTTATGCTATTGCTTTCTTCATAGCACATGAATATACCCTCGCATGTGCGTAAAAATAGGGTGGTGCTTAACTTTTGCACAGGTGTATACATGCGTGTAATAATTTAGGCTTTACTAATGTAGAAAGTGCTAAAACGTTTCGCAAGCTTCAAATTTAGATTAGAAAAATTTAGCTCGCCACCTGGGCTAGTGAGTTTGAAATTTTGGTATCCCAGCCTAAAATCTAAGGGCCACGGGCCCCCGGTCCCCTGCTAATCTTCAACACTGTTTAAGGTTTAATCTGATGTACTCTTGTACTTGATCTGAATTAATTTCTGTATTTCAAAAGTTGAGGCACGTGATGAATCACATATACATGTGATACACATGTCACAATAAAGAAGATTAGTTTTAACGGTGCATACCCACACCAAAAGGCTTGCAAATAAAATTGTTTAAATTATATAATTTTAGAGGCCTGAATTGTGTGCCTATATTTAATGAAGCGAAATAAGTCTCAACATATGAAGATTTGATTACGTTGAAATTAATGTAATTGTTTAAGTTGTGAAATTGAAATAGAGGCACAAGTCCATAGTGTTGGGAATTGGTACTTTTTTGTGATCAACGATTGGTTTTATATACTAACCGATGATCAATTAATGATTGATAATAACAGGTTCTCATTTTTTACCCATTTTGAATGCAGTAATTATAGCATGTTCAAGGATATTTACCTCTTTCAAACCAAGAGGCAGCTATAACAGATTCGTAATAATTTAAGAAATAATCTGTTGAATATTTTGAAACTAATTTGACTGGAAGCTGTTGCTGCCTTAGGCAGCAACAGCTTCCAGTCAAATAACTTTCAAAATATTCAACATGTTATTGGTACGCTTGCTTTGAAATTAACACACTATATCAGTGCTGAAAGAATTAATGTCTTAGACTAAGGAGTAATACTATATAGTTGTAACAATTAAATGTAAATTCTTTTCCAAAAAGTATTCGTTTTCTAGCTTGACCAGTTAAAATATATTAATAAAGTCAATCTATAGACAACCAAAATCGATTTATGAAATCATGATCAATCAGTTGGTTGAACAGGCAAACCAATCAATCATCGATCAAATCGATTAATCAGAACAACACTACAAGTCCCTAATTTAATTTCACAACTAAAAACTTTATATTAATTAATATGGAATAAAATCATGTTAAGCTGTTGAATATTTGGAAGCTAATTTTATGGAAACCTGTTGCTGCGATTGGCAGCAATTTACAGCTCCCAATTAAATTAGTTACAGAATTCTCCTTGTATCATAAAGAATGTGCCGTATCTTGTCTGTATGCATCTAAGTGGTAAAAAGTAGTACATTTGACTATCATATCACATGGTTATGTGGAAAATTAGCATCTAATTTAATATTTCAACCCTCATATCAGCCAAAAATGGCTTCTGCTGTGGTCTTGAGAAATCTTCCATTTGCAGACCAAGAGAAATCTATTTTTGAAAATTTACCACTGGAATGGCTCGATAACCGGGCCAGTCATTCAAGTGGTAAATTAAAAACAATAGTCTTCTTTTGGTCAGCAAATGGATATCTATGAGAAAATTGAAATTTTCCCGACCAAATTCGAGGGATAAAAGGTTAATATATCATTTAAATTGTTGTAATACAGCCTTTATTCTGAAGAGAAAGCTGATAAAAAGATGCTGTAAGTGAGTATTATTTTAAATGTCAATGATCTGGATATTGCTATTTGCAGTCACCGTATAGTTCCTCTCTCTTTCTCACTATCACTTTGATTTGCTGTTCTCTCCATTACCCATCCCTATCCTTCCCCATACTCACTCACCCACCCACTCATCGATCAACCTACTCCTCACTCCCCGTGCCTCCATCCCTTCCTTCTATCCATCTCCCTGTCTTTCTCACCTTTTCTTGCTGTCTTTGTTGCTATCAATTTCTCTTGCTGTCCTCTCCTCCATCTCTTTGTCTATCTCTCATACTCCATCCTCCCATTCCTACATGTCTCTCTTCACTCAGTGTTCAGCAGGATTGATTGTTCTGATACTCAGCATCTTGCTTTCTAGGTTCCACATGCTGTAGTGATGGAGAAGCCAGCTAGAGCTGCTGAGAGGCTGGCTCGGGAACTAGAACAGAAGAATCGCACATACCAGCTTATTGCTTCTGATGATGATAATGAGGATGATGAAACAGCTAAGCCTAGTGTAATTAAGGTGTGTGGCATTTATATTTCTGGTATCTATTTTTACCAAGCATTTGCTATCACAATATTTGTTCATTCTTTATCTTTAATTATCCCTACATGTTTGAAACAAAATTTAGGGGATTTCATCCATCCGTCCATATGGCTATCTCCTCAAAACAGTTAGTGGAATTCAAACCAATTTCTTATCTGAGTTACCCATATAATTCACCTTTCCAGAGTATCATCCATCATCTGACCTCGTATGATGTCATAATCATCTCAGTGTGTGTATGATGACGTCACAATCATTACGTCACAAATGGTTCCATATAGACTGCCACCAAATCTCAAATACTCCGACACGTTGTATGAATTGTATGTCTTTGTAATTCTTTGCTATTTAAGAAACTTGCTGTTGAATATTTTGAAACTAATTTGACATGTTATTGGTACGCTTTAGGCAGCAACAGCACCCAGTCAAATTAGTTTTAAAATATTCAACAGCTTACCTGTATAGTTTTCTTGAGACCGATAGTCAGGGAGTTCAGAGATCGATCGATCCGAACACGAGCGCGGTGTGGGTGGAGCTTAGCTAGAGATGGGCGGGGCATAGCTAAGAATGGAAATGTCCATTGTGTACTACAAGACGACATTTCCATTAGGCCCTGTCCCCAGGGGGGGTGGGGGTAGCGGGTAAGGGGCAGGGTGTAGTTGTGGGAAGAAAGTCAAAATAGCAGAATTCAACCAAATTTTGTATGTTGAAAACAACTCGGATTTTGGAATCACCAATCTACATCATTGGTCCCTATGGGATGTGGTGTGGGTGTATCCCGTACTTCATTTGTTCTTTTCCAACATAGGTTTTTGTTGACACTGACATTCGGATTTGGATCCAACAGATCCAGCGTAAGAAAACCATAAGAAGAGTTCCTGACCAGTTGAACTATTCAAATTTTGTATGTTCTTTACCCATATGATTGTGGATTGCGAGACAATGTTTGCATTAGGCTCTACTCCAGACTAGGGTTGGAATAGTGTCGGGTGGTAGTGGGGCAGTGAGTGGTGCAGAATTTCAAAGTTGGTGAAAGCGTGGGGATATGTGATAGTGTGCCATCGACTGTGCATGCTTTTATAATCAGTTAGACGATGATGAGTACCAGCCCTGTATGATACGCACACACTCTGCCTGCTGTCCAACATATCTGTCCAATATCTGTACATATTGTCAAAAGGCGTTGCCAATCTCAAACACAGGAATAAATGTCCCTTGCAATCTTTCTAATGTATTGATCAAATAGGGAACAATATGACTTTATACTACTAATAATTTCTTTCAAACCACATTTTACCGTCACATTATTGGTTATTAATATCTATAATAGATGAATTATCTCCTTTACTGCCATATGTTATGCATTCTTTCATCTTTGCCATAATCATGATGAAAGTTTTTGCTGAATTCATGTAGAAACGCAGTTTTACACATCAGTGCTTCGAAATATCGTTTATTTATATGTCATGAAATGCATGTCGTCAAAGTAAGGCTTTCTAGATGTAAATTGCTAGTTTAACCCGTTAGTTCTAAGTTTCACTCAAGCTGCCTCGAAAAGGCTTCTGAAGTGGGCTTGAGAAATGGACATTTGAAGACCAAGAGAACGTTTTAGAAAATTTACCACTGTAATGAGAGGCTTGATAAAATGAGCCAGTAATTTCAATGGTAAATTTTAAAAAGTAGTTTTCTCTTGCTCTGCAAATGGACATTTTCTGTGAGAAACAGCTGACAGGTGTAGATAAATTTTTAATCCCGACTGCAATGGCTGCATCTACAATTTTTGGTTATGTGCTGTAATATCAGTTTATCTTCATGTAGATTAGTCGTTATGGCGGTAAAATCGCCAGTGTCAAAATAAGGTAAACTGTTTACATCGCAATTTGCATTTCTATTGGAATTTTACCTGTGCAGCAAAGAATCTGCCCTGTGCAGCCATTATTAAAAATTTTCATCCCCTGAATCAGCTAAGCCCTACCCACACTTCGCCCATGTTTGGATCAATCGACTCCTGTACTCCCTGACTAACAATTTCGAGAAAACTATGCAGGTAAACTTTTGAATATTTGGCAGCAACAGCGCCCAGTCAAATTAGTTTCAAAATATTCTACATCATGTTTATTAAATAGTAAAGACATACAATTCATAGAACAACGCTTAGTCCGTCATCAATTAAACGTTGTAACGAACTTATCTAGTTCATTTATGATGTCATTGATTATGACATCAGTCTACACGTCACGTAGTTGATTATGATGTCATATGATTGATGGATAAACTGAACCATTGTGTGGTGTGCATGTACAGCACTTCTTATTTCTACCCTGAATTGATCATCGAACCAAAGTATAATTTACTTAATAGATTATCAAGATGAACAGAAAATCTTCAGCACTAGTCTATCGAAGTGTCTTTAATTCGCAGATCATAATAAAAATATTTTAGAAAATTACCACTGACTGGCTCGAGTAACGAGTAATTAATCCCAGTTGTAAGTTTAGAAAAACATAATCTGTATCTTAGTCTGCTAATCGACATTCTTTATGAGAAAGGTTATATTTTTTAAGCATTAGCCATTTAATTATGAAGATGCCCAAAGACAGTCATTTGATGGGCCTGATGATTGTCCATTTGCCGGCCAAGAGAAGACTATTTTGAAAGATTAGCGCTGGAAAGACTGACTGGATAACCAAGTTAGTCATTGATTGGCAAGTTTAAAAAAATAATTTCTATGCCTGCAAACTGACATTTGCTAAGCAAAAATTGTAATCTTCCTAACAAATACTGACCATTAAAGAGTTATTGATGCATTATTTATGAAATAATACATATTCCATTGGATATTTTGAAATTAGTTTGATGGAAAGCTGGTGTCACCATTACTCTACTCTAACTAAGACGAGATCCATGCACCATATGCACTTAGTTAATATTGTTTGATGTACATTGCAGAAGTCAAAAACAGAAAAGCGACAGAGGAATATCCGTAAGAAGAAAGAGCAGTCAGACTCATCTAGTGAAAGGTAATCACTAATGTCATTGTACTTGGGCTTGCACGATTATGTGATTCAATCGAAAATCTTGATTATTTTTTAAATCGTGAATTTATATGATTAAGAATTAAATAATCAAATAATCATGAATAATTTCTACTGCATATAATATACCCTACTTTCGGGTGTATATTGCGCTCTAATAGATAACACGCAGGGCAACATTTGACAAAATATGAGCCAAAAAAGCCTTATACAGGTGTATAACACGCAGTCGTAATTCAGAAAGATCGCAAAACATAATTTTCCGATGAACGAAAATTGATAACTTTACCGCTAGATGCAAAATAATAATAATCGCTTATCGGCTAAATAACTCGTTGTTTTTATTAATATTAAACAGTTTATTCCATACTTTAACCATCATATAATGCATAAAACCAACTTTGAGCGTTAAATACCTTCGATATAATCCTAAACAGCTGATAAATGTCATGACCCAGTGAAATTTGGCCGTGTTTGCATCATTTCTAACACAACTCATTAAAAATTTTCATTGGCGTTCACACGGAAAATTAACCAATGGGAATTCAGAAACTGATGTTCTCTTCTTAGCGATTTAATAAAGGAACGCTACTTGAAAGGACACTGTTATGCCAGTTACATCAAAAGAAATCTGCTTTATGACAGCTAGTCTAACAATTTGAAAACTATTTTATTGAAAAATATTACTGACTAAGGCAGCAAGAACTTTCAGCTCACTTAAACAAAATAATCTACACAATCTTTATTGCGTTGTATGTTAGTATCATCTACTAGTGTATAATTTGTAGATGGAATGAATAGGCTTGACATTGACGACCATAACTTACTCGGCTGAGTGAACATGAATAGCCGGTTTGTCCGGCAACCGCAGTGGGGGTGGGTTGAGAGGTGTGGATTATTGGACGGTGAATAGTAAACGGATTAGGAAGCCTGAATTCAATTAATCCCTTTGTTCACATTTATTAACTGATTAAGTGAGCCACTACCACCCAACTTTAAACAATTTACCGACAATATTCCCCTATATATACACCTGAGGATTTTTTTGAAAATTATCAATCTTCGAATTGTCCATTCAAGATGCCAACTAGGGTTGCACGATTTTTCGATTATTCGATTAATCACGATTATATAATTCAAAATGGCCGTGGACGATTATAAAATGAAATAATCGTGTAATCGCCATGTTTAAATTTTTGTCAAGACACTTTTGCGCTTGTGAAACTCTGCTCGCGTTACCAATCATGGAAACAAACGGAATGTGTGAATGATTAAATAAACTAATTAAATAACTGATTTGTTTGTATTGACTCATGATTAGTTTTATATGAATAAAGATTGTTCACTTGGTCGCTATTTGTCATTGTTGTTGTAATCACACACGCTTATCCCGCGTTCCCCATTCTCTGAATGGTTATGCGCTAATGGTTTTCCTAAAAAAGCTCTAAAACTGATACCACGGAAATTCAACGCGTTTTCTCCTGTAAAGATTCTCACCGCCTGCGCCTATATTTAATGTATACCTCAAAACATCACCGGGGAAGTGAAATTATTTGATTTGAGTGCCTAAATATTGCGTATCCTTTAATAAAGGTCGTTTAGTACATCAAAATGAATCCATAATTTGATATAAAATGGTGTCGCGAAAAAATACAAATCACATGATTCGCCTCCAATTGAAGAGTTTATTTTAGAGCGAGTACTCGGATATAAATATTCTGGAATCGGGGACTCGGAACTCGGGAATTTCTCTGTACTATCATTGCGTGGTAGAAACTGAGTATTATACTGATCTGAATAACGGGTACCCGTTTGATAATCTCCCGTTAGCGTATAATATCTCGCGATATATGTCACCTCCCATCGCAAAAGAGCCGCTGGCTCACCAACTTAAGAAGCTGGCTATATTGTCGTTCGTAATAATTCAATTTGGATCATTTAATGTTGATCGGCGTTACAAAATTGATGCACAATTTCTCCCGTACTTGTTTGGTACATAAATTTGGTCTTAAAATATATTTATAAGGAAGGTATTTAATCACGCCAAGACTGTTTTAATCGCATTTTGACTACAAAAGTGTGGAATAAACTTTATTATATCGTGACCATACGTCGTGGCCTACTATTAGTATTAATCTAATAGGTGGTCGAGATTTACAAATCCGAGGCCTGTATTGACTTCTAGAGGGGCCGGAAATGTATCAGGGCAGAGATCGGTCTGAAGTAGACACACCCTGTGACACGATTGTTATTATTATACACGCTATTCTTACAAATTTGCTCTTAAAACAAATTTTCCTATACAATCTGCTGAGTTAGGAGTTAAAAAACTGTGCAATATACACCTGAAAGTACGGTATTGATTCCAACGTTTTAATTACTTTTTTAATGAAAATTTACGTTTTGCTAAGTGAATGTATGTCCACTTGCAGGCCAAGAGAAGAATATTTTTGAAAATGTTTCACTCGAATAACTGGCTTGAGAATCGAGCCAGACATTCCAGTGATACATTTGCAAAAATTGTCTTCTCTTGGCCTGCAAATGGACATTTCTAAACATCATTGCAGCTTTCTTGGTAATTTGTACCCAAGCTGATTAATCGAGTAATCGCGATTATTCTTAAATAATCGATCGTGATCACTCAAAGCAATAATCATGCACGCTGAATTTGACTGTTTTTAACACTGATATGTCAGTATATTCATCTTGCTCTTGCTGGAAACTTGTTTTATATTTTGAACCCCCCCCCCCCCCAATGGTCAATACTGGGTATGCCACTAGAGATGGAATATGCCGACGATGTGGACTTCATAGACGTGGAAAAAACAACCCTTGATGAACTTCTCCCAATAGCTGCAAGCAAACTAAAAATTGAGAGAAAAATTGAGAGTTCACCCGCATATACCTATCTACTAAGCAGGAAACTAAAGAAAATGATGACCCAATTCGTGGCGGCAAACCATGGAAGAAAAATAAAATCCTGGGCTCACTGCTTTACAGTCCTGCTGACATTGCTGCACGATTCGTCATGGGGAACATAGCTTTCCAGTCCTGAAAGCTATGGATTCGTAGATCAAAGAGGCCCTTGATAAAAAGGCTATGGTTATACAATGCAACCTGCGTATCCTTGATACTGTATAACTGTAACAGCTGGGCAGCGCCAAAGTCAGCTCTAGATAAACCTGATGTCTGCCACTGCAAACACCTACGCACCATCACTGGACACCGATGGCCAGACAGTAAAATTTCCAACGATGCACTATTCAAGATGTGTAATACGTCGCCGCTGTCTGTAAATGTCGTCCAGCAAAGATGGTCCATGTTTGGCCATGTGCTAAGAATGCCAGAAGAGACACCAGCACAGGGCGCCTTGGAATTTGCCCTACTCGGAGCCAGCAAATACAAAGCCAGGAGAGGATGTCATTGCATAAATCTCCTAAGCATGCTACAAGGTGACCTCAAGAAAGCAGGACTCAGTACACTCAAGTCAAGAATGGACCTGAGGAAACTAAGGAACTCGGCTGAGGACAAGACACAGTGGGCAAAAGTGAAGAAGGACTGATTGCGGCTGTAGGATGTTTCTACTACTACAGCCGCAGAATACAGTAATCATACAATTATAAATTTTATATTTCCACTGAAAATGTGTAACAATTATTTAATGCTAAAGTAAAGAAAACCACATAGAAATTTTACAAAACAGATACAACTATGAATGATGCAGAATGTATAGCAACTGCCAAATTATGTGTAGCAAATGGAGATGCAATACCAGATAAATTATTCACTGAACTTAGTTACCGCAGATATTTATTCAAATGTTAATGTAATTTGGTTGCCTTTATAAGAAATGCTAATAATTTATGAACACACTTTTGCTATCTAAATCTCTTTATCTGCTGTAGTCTGACTTCTTGTTCTAAAAGAGCTTGAGATTCAGACGTTTGTAGCCATCTGTCATATTGCTCAGTTGCTAAATTTTTGGTCTCAAATTTTAACATTCGACTGGCCTTAATGACAAGGTATTGTACATCATGTACATGTATGTGTCAAAATATGAAAGTTTTATCCAAAGGTTTAGTGTTTACATAACTTCATATTCCTAACATAATGCAATTATTGAAATCAAAGAATTGCGTTCTTGTGTCATCGGTTCCATCTGGCATCATTTCCTCCGACAAAACAACCATAAATGACATTTCCTCCGACAAAGCTCCAATAAATGTCTTTGTTTTCTCTGACAAAACCCATACATGACATTTCCTCTGAGAAGACTCCAATAAATGACATCATGTCCTTTGAGAAGACTTCCATAAATGACATCAGTTCCTCTGACAAAACTCCCATAAATGACATCATTTCCTCTGAGAATACTTCCATAAATGACATCATTTCCTCTGGCAAAACTCCCGGAAATGATGTCATTTCCTTTGACGAAACTCCCATAAATGACATCATTTCCTCTGAGTAGACTCCCATAAATGACATCATTTCCTTTGAGAAGACTTCCATAAATGACATCATTTCCTCTGACAAAACTTCCATAAATGACATCATTTCCTCTGACAAAACTCCCATAAATGACATCATTTCCTCTGATAAAACTCCCATAAATGACATCATTTCCTCTGAGAAGACTCCCATAAATGACATCATTTCCTCTGACAAAACTGGCATAAATGACATCATTTCCTCTGACAAAACTCCCATAAATGACATCATTTCCTCTGAGAAGATTCCCATAAATGACATCATTTCCTCTGACAAAACTCCCATAAATGACATCATTTCCTCTGACAAAACTCCCATAAATGACATCATTTCCTCTGAGAAGACACATAAATTACATCATTTCTTCTGACAAAACCCCCCCCCCCCCCTTAAATGACATCATTTCCTATGACATTTGTGATAGCACTCTAAGAAATAATGTTTTTTTCCGGGGAAAAAATCCAACAAATATTTGCTGATACAAATTAGATCCATAAATCCATGAATATTATGTTTCAAATAGTTTTCTGTGTAAATGGAAATGAATGCTTAATTAATATGGTCATATTTCAGCGACGCCTCTCCTGTGCATAAACAGTCCAAGTCTCGTCTTGGGTCTGACTCGGAGTCAGAGCTTGATTTGGAAGAGAAGGAGAGATTACATGACCTTCAGGAGAGAGATGAATTAGCGAGCAGACTGCGACAAAAAGATAAAGAGAAAACACACCATGTTATGTCAAAGACGGACAAGAAGGTATGAGATAATGCATTACTGAGTATAATTAAGATCTCTGCCTCTTTCAGATGATGCATTAACACTTGAACACTTTACCGCTTTCGTGTCAGACAGTGATTGTGATGTCAGCTAACAAGTGACATATTTTGATTGTGACGTTAGATACTAGAGTAACAGATCAGATCCATCTGTTTATGTTATTGTTATGTGGACTATAATTGCAGGGATATGAAGAAGCGGCAAAAAGACTCAAGATGGACATGGAGGATCGGAAGAAAGTCATCCCAGAGTTGCGTAAAAAGTCGCGGAGAGATTATTTAAAGAAACGTCAGGTGGATAAACTGGAAGACCTTGAATCAGAGATCGTTGATGAAGAATATCTATTTAGTGACACAACGTAAGTGTAAAACATCCATCATCTGGCAACCCTGTGCTTCTCATGGTCTCAACAGAATGTATACAGGGTTGAAATTACAGTATAGTTCTAAAAGAGCGTAACATGTTTCCAAAACGAAATTACTGATAAATATTTTGAACTTAATTTGATTTGAAGACATTGCTCCCTACGGCAGTAATCTCTTCCAATCCTATTATGTTTAAAATGTTGCACAGAACATTTCTTACATCATTTTCAAAATTGTACTAACTAATATGCTTTTGTTTTAATTTTGGAAATATGTTAACTTATTCGTGAGCTGTATTGTTCCCAGTGTATTTTTAGCTAGACTTTACGAAATAAAACACGCTATTGTGATAACCTGCTCGTTGTCCGGCGGTGGTGGCGTGGTCCAATTTGCATTTAGCTCAACTTATACAGGTCATGGTCACTGTGACCTTGGTAAAAACCTTTTTTTTAATGTTTTACATTTTCCGTTTAGCTGAACTTTTCTCTATTATATCTCATGTATGGTTAATCATACTGGACCCAAACTTGGACATACGCTTCCTTATATTGACATGGCATGACACAATGACCTTGGGGTCAAAAGATCAATTTCACTTCAAGAGTATACTTACCTCCCTAATACTCTTTGATATTGCTAAATATCGGCTTTCATTCAATAAAAACTCAGATTAAAAAAGTTAGGTGCCCCTACTGTGCAGGTAGTCAGATGACATTTCACATCAAGAGTATACTTACCTCCCTAATACTTTTGATATTGCTAAATATTGGCTTTCACTCAATAAACACTCAGATTAAAACAGTTAGGTGCCCCTACTGGGCAGGGAGTCAGAGCGTAGTCTGGCGGATGCCAGCCCCACCACCGCGCATGCGCAGACTAGCACTTCCTCTTTGCTAATTTATTGGCTGAGAGACAACACATGCTTTCATGATAAGATCTTTCTATACGCTTTTCAAAGCTTTTTAAGACTTTTAAATAGACGTTTTTACCTGACAAAGATGGCTGAGAGAGTGACTTCGCCACAGGAGGGCCTTGGACCTTTAAATCAGGTGACTTCTAGTAAAATTAGCGAGTTTTGTCCCGTTGTAATGTGTTTCCGGGACTCGCGCTAAACGTGATAAGCGCCTTAATTAGATGATTTTTTTCAACTAGGTGCTATATAAGACTAATCTCTCTTTGTGTTTATGTCCACAGGTCTGTGTGAAGGAGAAATAAGGACATGACATCAGCAGAGGGTTTGTGTCTCTCCACCATGGTTCCATTTCCTACTAATACTGTTAGGTTATCTAACCAAAAATTCTATGCCCAGTGAGTTGGAGGCCTATTATAAAGGTCTTCTCACTTTGCCCTCTTGATCCAATTCCTTCCCCTTGAGGTGGAGAGAGTTAAGAGGCGTTCAGTGGTGGAGTGCTCCAGTTCATCAGGTTGGATGGTTTGTCTAGACAAGGTGTCAGGTATTAATTATTGATATGAGAAAGGGAGATAATTAACACTATTTGCCATTGTTATCAGTATTTATCTGATGCTTGTGTAGTCGAAATGTCCATTCTGCACATGTTCTGGTTAGAGATACAATTCGTCCTTGCACTGGGATGTTTGTTGTGGATCGATTTTTTCCTGTCATAGGATTAATGACGTCATAATCAGTCTTGCTCTTTATTTACAATTAAAGTTGTCCGAAGCTGGTTTCTGATAAAAATTATGATCTTTATGATCATTTTTTCTTCTCTTGAGTTGGTGAATTTTCTAAGCTTAACTAGTTTGCTCATACTCCTCGTCCTTTGGCCTTTTTCAGAGACCTGGTTGTGCGTCCTGTGGACGATTTTTGAGGGACAAGTTTGGCCCTCATCTCTGTTTTCAGTGTAGCCCCTGTGGTCCCTTGCACGGTCGTCGCTGGAACCCGCGGGCTGCTCATCAGTCCAGGGGTATCCGCACACCGCGGCTGCCAGTACCTCGTATGGCACCTTCCCTGGCCAGTCCGGGTTAGCTCTCTTTGCTGACCCGGAGTCTAATCTTTCTGGCCAGGAGGATGATGATTACCTGTTGGGGTCGCCGTCTGAAGACGTGGCCATGGAATATGACGTTTGTGCACCCCTCGCGGGGAATACAGGCGCCTTTTTCCACGGTTCTACTCTCCCAGGGGTAGAATCCACGGTTCAGACTGTGGCCCTGGGCGCTGAAGGCCAGCGGTACCGCATACCTCGGCTTGCCGAGAGTGTAGCTGGTGCTGGCCGGGGCCGTGGTGGGGCGGTATATGCCCCGCGCTCTACCACGGCGCCTGCTCCTGGTCAAGCCAGTGAGATTAGCATGCCGGTATTATCAGGCCCGCATGCTTTCCCTGGCTTGCCAGGGATATCAGCGTATCCGCCGTCAAGCTCTGTTGCTTGCGCTCAGGAGGAAGACGAAGGCCCCCGTCTTGTAGAGCGCTCGCAACTAGCCACGGAGGAGGATTGGTCTGACGCTTGCCAGTGGCTGGTGAGTGTTAGACCAGATCTGCCCGTGGAGCAGTCGGCTAGCCAGCGTGAACACAGGCCGTGGTTAGCTGGTAAGCCTACTGCTAACGCTATGCCTTCTCTGCCGCTGGCAGAGCATGTCGTTGACATGTTCGAGGCGGCGGAGACGTCCATTAAGTCGAGTGGACGTCTCGCTAAGGCCCCGCGCGAGGTGGCCAGGCGTTGCCGCATCGTGCCCCTGGACTACCAGCGGTACAGTGTGGTACCAAAGCCGAGCGTGGATGACCGCGCGGCTTTGGGTGAGGATGCGCGGCCAGGCTCCCGTTCTGACACGGGAGTATTGTGCTCGAACGCGTTGCGTTCGGCAAATGCCGCGTTGCGTGATGCGGAGGAGAGTGGGAGGGCTTCGATTGCCGCTCTGTCCCACGTCTCCCAGCTGTTACAAGGGGTAGTAACAGCATCCGCATCGCGCCAGCCAAGTCCGGTCACAGTCCAGCGAGCCATCCAGGATGGTATCAACCTGGCTTTGGACTGTATGACGCGGGCGGTGACCAGGAGTGTCCGGGCAAGGCGCACTTTTACCTTGGATAATCTGTGCCCGTCCCAGGACCTCTACAATAGGCTACTACGTACGCCTATGACAGGTCCTGGTCTCTTTGGAGGTGAGGGATGTAGACACCTCCAGGAGATGGTTACTCTGGTCAATAACCAGAGGGCGCTGCGCGAACAGTTTGAGGTGCTTCGTCGTGCCAACGTTCGCGCCGCACCCCCTGCGTATCATCCCCTGCAGGCTCGAGGTGGTAGTGGCCAGGTCAGAGGCCAACCACCATCGCAGCGCCGGCCTCGGCCGCGTGCGATTCGGCCAGCAGCGAGGGGGGCGCAGGCTCCTCAGGCGCAGTCAGCCAGGCAGCCGCCCGCGCACCGTTGTGCGCGTGGTGCTGGTCGTGGCGCGCGAGGATCTGGGCGGGGTAATCGTTCCTGATGGGACGGTTACCGCGGTGAGAACCGCGCCGGTGTTTCTGGCAAAGGAGACAGTGCCGCTCTTGCACTCCTTATGTCCACCTCTATCCCTAGGTGGACCGATGGGAGGCCGATTAGCCGACCACATGCAAGAGTGGGAACGGTTAACTCAGGACCGTTTAGTCTTGCGATGGCTTTCAGTCGGGTATCATCCCGATTGGATGACAGGCCCGCCATCGCGACTGTCTCTAGTGCCGATCTGGACTCCAAATCCGAGAGATCCAGATCAAAGGTTGTGTATCGAGGAGGAAATAAATTCCCTCATACAAAAAGGAGCTATTCAGCCGGCACAGAGGTGTCCGGGCTTCTATTCAACCCTGTTCTTAGTAACAAAGAACACCGGAGGGTGGAGACCAATTCTCAACCTCAAGCCATTGAACAAGTTCATAGAGACGCCCAGTTTCAAGATGGAGACTGTGCGCTCGGTGTTGGCGGGGTTAGAGAGGGGAATGTGGACAGCGTCGATAGATTTGAAGGACGCTTATTTCCACATCCCCATACACAGGAGTTTCCGTCGCTTCCTGAGATTTGCATTCCAGGGCAGACAGTGGGAATTCAGGGTGCTACCCTTCGGAATTTCCACGGCTCCTCGGGTTTTCACCCGTGTGGTTCTTGCGATCACCGCATACCTCCGCAGGAGAAGCATAGCAGTCCACACGTACATAGACGACTGGCTGTTGAAAGCGCACACCCGGGAAAGTTTGTCGGCCAGTCTGGAGATTGTTTTGAAAACTCTCACAGACTTAGGCTGGATGATCAATTTCCCAAAATCAGAGCTGACTCCATCCCAGAAGTTTGTTTACCTGGGGATGTTCTTCGATCTAGAGACAGGATATGTTTATCCTACTCAGGAGAGAGTTCAGAAACTCATCTCATTAATTCAGTCAGTGTGCGACAGTCGTCATGTCCTGGCACGGGTTTACTTGAGAATGCTGGGGTTGATGGTTTCATTGGAACCAGTCATTCCTCAGGCCGCCTTACGCAGGCGGCCGATCCAGTTATTTCTCATGACACAATGGACCCAGAGTACAGGTTCGCTGGACTCGAATGTGTCAGTGTTGGCGCCTCTGATTCATCACCTGCAATGGTGGTTGGACACAGAGAATCTCTTGGTGGGGGTTATGCTAACCCCTCCCCACCCTCAGGTGACTGTGTATACAGATGCATCGATGGAGGGCTGGGGAGCTTGCCTGGAAGAGTCCACGATATCAGGGCTTTGGAATCTGGAACAGTCAAAGGAACATATAAATCTACTGGAGCTAAGAGCAGTAGTCCTGGGCCTGGAACATTTCTTACAGAAAGTTCAGGGCAAGATTGTTCTTATTCGTTCAGACAACTCAACAGTTGTGACTACATAAACCGCCAGGGCGGAACGAAGTCGCCCAGTCTCTGTATGATGACATGGAGACTGCTTTGTTGGTGTCTGGATCACCAGATTACCTTGAAAGCAGTTCATATTCCGGGAAGGTTAAATCTGCTAGCAGACTCATTGAGCCGAAGGATGAGTGTTTTACCCACGGAATGGCAACTAAATCAATGTGTGGCGGATCGTCTGTTCGACCATTGGGGGAAACCCAACATCGATTTGTTCGCAACGAAGAAGAATGCGAAGATGACGACGTACGTCTCTCCGATTCCGGATCCAAGCGCTTTCGCAACAGATGCGTTAGCTATCAGCTGGGGGAGAATGTATGCATACGCATTCCCTCCAGCAATCCTGATTCCAAAAATTCTTCAGAAAATCAGACAAGAGGAATGCCAAGTGCTTCTGATCGCCCCGGATTGGCCAAGCCGATCATGGTATACGGATCTGCTGGACCTTCTGGTCTGCAATCCGGTTCCTCTGCCTCTGATGGACGATATTATCTTCCAGGGCAAGGCCCTGCACAACAATCCGTCAATGTTCAGATTGACTGCGTGGATGTTGTCACGGAATCTAGAATTAAGGAGGGCTTTTCTGAGCAAGCAGCCATGTTTATGGCCAAAGCCAGGAGGGGGTCAACCTCCAGAGCATATAATTATAAAATCAACAGATTTGCAGAATGGTGCTCAAAAAGATGTATTGATCCAATGGATTCATCTATTCAAGTAGTAGCTGATTTCCTCTGTCACCTCTATGATGCCTATAGCCTCAAGCCTAACTCTATTGCTGGTTATAAGTCAGCATTAATGTCTGTTATTCCTTGCTTGGCTAAGAGGGGAAGTGATGAAGTAAATACATTAAATGTATTAATTAAAGGCATGGGCAATCTAAGACCAAGGAATCCACCTGTGATTCCGTCTTGGAGTTTATCGCTAGTGCTTCAAGTACTAGGTGATAAGCCTTTTGAACCACTTAGTTCCATTTCTATGAAACTATTAACACTGAAGACTGTGTTTTTAATTGCTGCGGCCTCGGCTAGGCGTAGGAGTGAAATTCATGCCGTATCAGCCGAGGATGACCGTTTTGTGGTTTCAGGGGAAGGCCTTAAGCTGCTACCTAGGATTAATTTCTTGGCTAAAAATCAGTCGTTGAAATATCCAGGTCAACCTATTATTTTGCCTGCTTTAACTAGATATGATCCTAATTCTAAAGCATGGTTTCCTGTCCGGGCGCTTTGCCGGTACAAGCAACGTACGGCGGGGTGGCGCACCGATCAGTCAGCGTTATGGTTGTCATATATTGAACCCCATGGCAGGGCTTCTAAGGACACCATTTCCAGGTGGATTGTAGAATGCATTCAGTTTTGCCATAAATCCGCCACCGGGAAGCAGGTTGACGTGGCCAAGGCTCACAGTGTCCGCGGCGTAGTGACATCCACTGCCCTATTTAATGGGGTCCCTGTGGATGATATTATGTCGGTGGCTCAGTGGCACTGTGAGTCAAGTTTTACAGACCATTATCTCCGTGACACCTCTAATCCTCTCGCCTTGTCGATTTTGAAAAAATAACTAGGCATATATATTTTTGATGGGGTTTCCTCATTGCTTATATATTTCACAATTAATTTATGGAAACAACCACTAATTTGGGACTGCATCGATCTTCACCAATGGGAAGAGGATGTCAGCAGCCATTTCAACAAGGTCAGTCTTGTGTATGTGTTGTCCATTGTTGATTGTCTTGTCACGTTACCCGTTATTTATATGATGATGGTTTTGTGTATTTATGTGGTTCATTGTTGAGAGTATACGAAAATGGAGTTTTTTCGTCTCTGTCCTGTAGTACATGGCACTTGTACGTAGAGAGCGTATAGGACATTGAGGTCATTCGACTCTTCCTCCCAGGAAGGAGGGGGGGGGGAGCGCATATGACATTCGGTCATCTCTCATACATCGGGGGTGTTATCCGATGGTTAGTCAAATCCTGACTGTTTTTCATACAGTTTCAGAAGTTTAAGTGCCTTAAACGCAGAAAAGCGTATAGGGATGAGCTGGTCTTTTGACCTCGCCTCCCTCCCGCCGAATTCACTGTCGAATTCTGGCAATATCAAAAGTATTAGGGAGGTAAGTATACTCTTGATGTGAAATAAACGAAATCAAGGATTTCTTTTTTCACGAGAGAGTTGATACTTACCTCCCTAGATACGGACCCGGCCTCTCCACCCCACAGAGGCTCGGTCTTCAGGCTCTTTATAGTTGCATGTGTATCAGCCAATAAATTAGTCAGAGGAAGTGCTAGTCTGCGCATGCGCGGTGGTGGGGCTGGCATCTGCCAGACTACGCTCTGACTCCCTGCCCAGTAGGGGCACCTAACTGTTTTAATCTGAGTGTTTATTGAGTGAAAGCCAATATTTAGCAATATCAAAAGTATTAGGGAGGTAAGTATCAACTCTCTCGTGAAAAAAGAAATCCTTGATTTCGTTTAGTCTGGCGGATGCTAGCCCCAACCACCGCGCATGCCCAACTAGTACTTCCTCTTTGCTGATTTATTGGCAGAGAGCCCACATGCAAATTCTTTCTATAAAGTTTTCTGCTGGTTTTCAATAAAGAATAACCTATTCAAGATATTAATTACATGAGATTATGTCTGCGCGCGCTATGTCTCCAAAGGAGGGCCCAGGACCTAATCATCAGGTGAATTCAACTACACTTTAGCGAGTTTTGTTCCATTGTAATGTGTTTCCGGGACTCGCGTTTAACGTGATAGGCGCCTAAAAAACTGGTTTATTTCTATTATGGCGCTATGAAATACTAATCTCTCTTTGTGTTTTGTCCACAGGTATCTACCTATGATTGATTAGGACAGCACATCGTCACAGGGTTTGTTTTTCTCTCCACCTAGATTCCATTTCCTACTAGCATTGTTAGGTTATCTAACCAAAATCTATGCCCAGTGAGTTGGAGGCCTCGGAAGAAGGTCTTCTCACTTTGCCCTCTTGGTCCACTTCCTTCCCCTTATAGGTGGAGAGAGTTAAGAGGTCATAGAGTTGGTGGAGCTTCCAGTTCATCAGATCTGATGGTTTATCTATGCTAAAGACTCGGGTATTCTAGTTATGATATGAGGCACTTCAATTTTATTTGAAAATATTTATAAAGTCTGCTGCCATTTTATCATTGTATGTCTGATATTTGTATAGTCTTATATTCTATCCTTTCCAGTTAAGATGCTCTGGATATGAATACAATTCGTCCTTACACCTGGATGTTTGTTTCGGATCGATTTAACTTCTTATTTTTGAAGTTATGATGTCATAATCAGCCTTGCACTTTATTAACATTTAACGTTTTACCCAACGCTGGTTTATTATCTTTGTAGGGGGTCTGTATGACCACCTTCCCTCTCCTTATTTTGGTTTTGAGTTACTAATTCTTTAACTAAAATACTCATTGTCTTTGTCCTCTGGCCTGTTTCAGAAACCTTGTTGTCCCTCTTGTGGATGTTTCCTTAAAGAACGTTTCACCCCTCATCTCTGCTTTCAGGGCACTGCTTAAGTGTGAAATATGTAAACAGTAGGGGGTGGGCGAACTAATGACGGAATTCGTGTCATTGCAGGCTAGGGAGAAGGTGTGTGAGGAGGAGAGAAGAGTGAAGAGAGAGGTGCCGAGTAAGAAGGGTAAGAGGAAGGCCTCGTCCACTGTGGATATTGAGGCCTTCCGAGTTGAGATGTTGGGAGAGATGAAGAGGACAATCAAGGATTTGGTTCAAGAGTTGCTCCGTGGCATGCTTCCTGGACCAAATCTTTTGTTGTCCTCTTCATCTGCTTCGGAACAGATAATCCCCCGCCTCTGAATCAGGTTTCCTTAGGACAATACCAGTTTTCGATCAAGATTCAGAGGTGGCCCCATTAGAGGGGGCGGTCCAGGGCACTGGCAGCAGGCTTGCCACGCCGGTGATCCGTGGACGGTTGTCGCTGGAGCCTGGTGCCTGCCTATCAGCCCAGGAATATCCGCACACTGCAGGTACCAGTTCCTCCTATGGTACTTTTCCTGGCCAGTCCAGGTTAGCATTCTTCGCTGACCCGGAGTCTAATCTTTCTGGCCAGGATGAATAAGATTCTCTGTTGGGTTCTCCTGATGCCGTGACCATTGACAATTGACGTCTGTGCACGCCTCACGGGGAATACAGGTGACATTGTCCATGGGTCTACTCACGCAGGAGTAGGGTTCATGGCACAGACGGTGGTCCGGGTTGGATCTGATGGCCAGGTCTACCGCATACCTTGCCTATGGCAGGTCCTGGTCTCTTTGGAGGTGAGGGATGTAAGCACCTCCAGGAGACGGTCACCCTGGTCAATAACCAGAGGGCACTGTGCGAGTAATTTGAAGTGCTCCGCAGAGAGCGCATTCGCGCAGCTCCCCCTATGTATCATCCCCTGCAGGCTCGAGGGGCAGCTACTAGCGCAGCGTCGGCCTTGGCCACGCGCTGTTCGGCCAGCAGCGGGGGGGGGGGAGCCCGCAGCCTCCTCCGGCGCAGCCAGCCAGGCAGCCGTGGCACGCGAGGATCTTGTTGTGGTAATCATGCCTGATGGATCGTTTATCATGGTGAGAACCACTCCAGTGCTTCTGGCCAAGGAGACAGTGCCACTCTTGCACTCCTTATGTCCACCTTTCTCCCTAGGTGGTCCAGTGGGAGGCCGATTGGCCCACCACAAGCAAGAGTGGGAACGGTTGACTCAGGACCGTTTGGTCTTGCGATGGCTTTCAGTCGGGTATCATCCCGATTGGATAACGGGCCCTCCATCGCGATTGTCTCTGGTGCCATTCTGGTCTCAAATTCCAAGAGATCCAAATCAACGATTGTGTATAGAGGAAGCAATAAATCCCCTCATACAAAAAGGAGCAATTCAACCGGCACAAAAGTGCCCGGGCTTCTATTCAACCGTGTTCCTAGTAACGAAAAGCACTGGAGGGTGGAGACCAATTCTCAACCTCAAGCCATTGAACAAGTTCATAGACACACCCAGTTTCAAAATGGAGACAGTGAAATCGGTGTTGGCAGGGTTGGAGAAGGGAATGTGGACAGCTTCAATAGATCTGAAGGATGCCTATTTTCACATTCCAATAGCGAGGAGTTTTCGTCGGTTCCTGAGGTTCGCATTCCAGGGCAGACAGTGGGAATTCAGGGTTTTACCCTTTGGAATTTCGACGGCTCCTCGGGTCTTCACCAGGGTGGTTCTTGCGATAACAGCATACCTCCGCAGGAGAAGCAAAGCAGTCCACACGTACATAGATGACTGGCTGTTAAAAGCACACAATCAGGAAAATTTATCAGCAAATCTGGAGATAGTTTTGAAAACTCTCACAGACTTAGGCTGAATAATCAATTTTCAAAAATCAGAGCTGACTCCATCCCAGAAGTTTGTCTACCTGGGAATGTTCTTCGATCTGGAGATAGGATATGTTTATCCTACTCAGGAGAGGGTAGAAATACTCATCTCAGTAATACAGTCAGTGTGCAACAGTCGTCATGTCCTGGCATGGGTTTACCCGAGAATGCTGGGGTTGATGGTTTCTCTGGCAGGCGGCCGATCCAGTTATTTCTCATGACGCAATGGACCCAGAGTACAGGTTCATTGGAACCTCTTATTCACCACCTTCAGTGGTGGATGAAGACAGAGAATCTCCTTGCTGGGGGGATGCTAACCCCTCCTCACCCTCATGTAACGATGTATTCAGATGCATCGATGGAGGGGTGGGAAGCTTGCCTGGAAGAATCCACAGTATCAGGGCTTTGGAATCTGGATCAGTCACAAGAACAGCAGTAGTCCTGGGCCTGGAACGTTTCATAAAGAAAGTTCAGGGCAAGAGTGTTCTGGTTCGATCAGACAACTCAACAGTAGTGACTTACATAAACCGCCAGGGCGGAACGAAGTCGGCCAGTCTTTGTATGATGACATGAAGCTGCTTTGCTGGTGCCTGGATCACAGGATTACCCTGAAAGCAGTTTATATTCCGGGAGGGTTAAATCTGTTAGGATGAGTGTTTTACCTACAGAATGGCAACTAAATCAATGTGTGGCGGATCGTCTGTTCAACCACTGGGGGAAACCAAACATAGATTTATTCGCAACGAAAAAGAATGCGAAGATGACGACGCACGTCTCTCCGATTCCAGATCCGCACGCTATCGCAACAGATGCGTTAGCTATCAGCTGGGTTGGAATGTATGCATACGCATTCCCTCCAGCAATCCTGATTCCAAAAATTCTTCAGAAAATCAGACAGGAGGAGTGCCAAGTGCTTCTGATCGCCCCAAATTAGCCAAGCCGATCATGGTATACGGATCTGTTGGACCTTCTGGTCTGCAATCCGGTTCCTCTGCCTCTGATGGACAATATTATCTTTCAGGGCAAGGCCCTTCACAACAATCCATCAATGCTCAGATTGACTGCATGGATGTTGTCAAGGAATCTAGAATTAAGGAGGGTTTTTCAGAGCAAGCAGCCATGTTTATAGCAAAAGCCAGAAGGGGGTCAATCTCCAGAGCATATACTGTAATTATAAAATCAACAGATTTGCAGAATTGTGCTCAGAAAGATGTATTAATCCAATGGATTCATCTATTCAGGTAGTAGCTGATTTCCTCTGTCACCTGTATGATACCTATAGCCTCAAGCCTAACTCTATTGCTGGTTATAAATCAGCTTTAATGTCAGTTATCCCTTGCTTGGCTAATAGGGGAAGTGATGAAGTAAGTACAGTGAATATTTTAATCAAAGGCATGGGCAATCTAAGACCAAGGAATCCCTCAGTGATTCCGTCTTGGAGTTTGTCTCTAGTGCTCCAGGTACTAGCTGATAAGCCATTTGAACCACTAAGTTCCATTTCTATGAAAATGTTGACTCTTAAAACTGTATTTTTAATTGCTGCGGCCTCAGCAAGGCGGAGAAGCGAAATTCATGCCTTATCAGCCGAGGCAGACCATTTTATGGTTACAGGGGAGGGCCTTAATGTTTCTACCTAGGATAAATTTCATGGCTAAGAACCAGTCTTTGAAATATCCAGGTCAACCTATATTTTTACCAGCTTTGACTAGATATGATCCTGATTCAAAAGCATGGTGTCCAGTCCGGGCTTTAAGCCGGTACAAACAATGTACTCAGGAATGGTGGACGGACCCGTCAGCGTTATGGTTGTCATATATTGAACCCCTTGGCAGGGTGTCTAAGGACACCATTTACAGGTGGATTGTAGAGTGTATTCAATTTTGTCATAAATCCGCCACCGGTAAACAAGTTGACATGGCCAAGGCTCACAGTGTTCGTGGCATAGTGGCTTCTACTGCCCTGTTTAATGGGGTTTCTGTGGATGGCATTATGTCAGTAGCCCAGTGGCACTGTGAGTCAAGTTTTACCGACCACTATCTCTGTGACACCTCGAATCCTCTCGCCTTATCGATTTTGAAGAAATAATCTAGGTGTACATATTTTGATGAGGTTTCGTCATTTTTTATATATTTCACAATTAATCAATGGAGACAACCACTTATTAGGACTGCATCAGCCTTCACCAAGGGGAAGATGATGACAGCATCCAACTTCAACAAGGTCAGTCTTGTTTATGTGTTGTCCATTGTTAATTGTATTGTCACGTGATCCTTCGTTATTAATATGGTGATGGTACGTGTTTTATGTGGTTCATTATTGAGAGTATACGAAAATGAAGCCTTTTCGTTTAATGTCCTATAGTACATGGCACTTGTACGTAGAGAGCATATAGGACATTGACGTCATTCAGTCTTCCTCCCAAGAAGAGGGGGTGGGGTGGGAAGCGCATATGACATATGGTTATCTCTCAGCCATCGGTTGTGTTAGCCGATGTTCAAATCTATCCCTGGTTGTGTTTTCACACAATTTCAGAAGTTTAAGTGCCTTAAACTCGGAAAAGCGCATAAGGAAGAGCTGGTCTTTTGACCTCGGCTCCATCCTGCCGACTTCTCTGTCGAATTCTGGCAATATCAAAGAGTATTAGGGAGGTAAGTATACTCTTGAAGTGAAATAAATGAAATCACGGATTTCTTTTTTCACGAGAGAGTTGATACTTACCTCCCTAATACGGACCCAGCCTCTCCGCCCCACTGAGGCTCGGTCTTCGGGCTCTTATTATGTTGCATGTGTGTCAGCCAATAAATTAGTCAGAGGATGTACTAGTCGGCGCATGCGCGGTGGTGGGGCTGGCATCTGCCTGACTGACTTCTGACTACCTGCCCATAAGGGGCACCTTTCTTTTTAAATCTGAGTGTTTTATTAAGTGAAAGCCAATATTTAGCAATATTCAAAGAGTATTAGGGAGGTAAGTATCAACTCTAGTGAAAAAAGAAATCCGTGATTTTGTTTAGTACCCGGTTTTGTTAGTAAAATTTTATTGTTCTAGTCAGTTTGTACCCGATTGCCTGTGTAAGTGTACCCGGTTTACTGTGTACTTTTTATTTGTGTACCCGAAGTGTGGGGGAAATTGAGGTTTTTGCTTAGTAAATATCAATTTGCAGGCCGAGAGATGACTATTTTTGAAAAGTTACAATTGGAATGACTGGCTCAGTTGTCAAACCAGTCATTCCAGTTGTAAATTTTCAAAAAACATTTTGAGCCTTAAAATTGAAACGTCTGAAGATTATGGTTGAGGCCCATTTTGGCAGGTTAAACCATTAATTATATTGCTAAAAATAATTATGTAAATTGTTTACAATGGCTAGTATATAGGGCTAATAGAACTTACTGGTCAATAGCCACATTGCCTAGTGGCTTATCTAAGTTTATTAAATGAAGAGTTTATGCTTAAACCCTGTTTGACTGCTTAATACATTACAACTTTTCATGCACAGCAAACCCATCCAAGCCCTAGTATAATATTTATGTAAACATTTTACACACTAGCAACTCTGCAAGATAATATTCTTAAGTGCATCATATTACTGTATTGGATTATCTAGGCGCTAAAGGAAATGTCCAATTTCACATCAAGAGTATACTTACCTCCCTAATACTTTTGATATTGCTAAATATTGGCTTTCACTCAATAAACACTCAGATTAAAACAGTTAGGTGCCCCTACTGGGCAGGGAGTCAGAGCGTAGTCTGGCGGATGCCAGCCCCACCACCGCGCATGCGCAGACTAGCACTTCCTCTTTGCTAATTTATTGGCTGAGAGTGTACACATGCTTTTGTGTTAAGAACTTTCTATACTCTTTTCGAAGTTTTTTGAGACTGTTTGTTAGAGGTTTATCCCTGAGAAAGATGGCAGAGAGAGTAACTTCGCCACAGGAGGGCCTTGGACCTTTAAATCAGGTGACTTCTAGTAAAATTAGCGAGTTTTGTCCCGTTGTAATGTGTTTCCGGGACTCGCGCTAAACGTGATAAGCGCCTTGATTTGTTGGTTTATTTCAACTAGGTGCTATATAAGACTAATCTCTCTTTGTGTTTATGTCCACAGGTCTGTGTGAAGAAATATAATGGACATGACATCAGCAGAGGGTTTGTGTCTCTCCACCATGGTTCCATTTCCTACTAATACTGTTAGGTTATCTAACCAAAAATTCTATGTCCAGTGAGTTGGAGGCCTATTATAAAGGTCTTCTCACTTTGCCCTCTTGATCCAATTCCTTCCCCTAGAGGTGGAGAGAGTTAAGAGGCGTTCAGTGGTGGAGTGCTCCAGTTCATCAGGTTGGATGGTTTGTCTAGACAAGGTGTCGGGTATCTAATTATTGATATGAGGTGATGTTAATTATTTAGAGGAAAGGGAGATAATTAACTCTATTTGCCATTGTTATCAGTATATATCTGATGCTTATGTAGTCGAAATGTCCATTCTGCACATGTTCTGGTTAGAGATACAATTCGTCCTTGCACTGGGATGTTTGTTGGGGATCGATTTTTTCCTGTCATAGGATTAATGACGTCATAATCAGCCTTGCTCTTTATTAACAATTAAAGTTGTCCGAAGCTGGTTTTCTGATAAATTATGATCTTTATGATCATTTTCCTTCTCTTGAGTTGGTGAGTTTTCTAAGCTTAACTAGTTTGCTCATACTCCTCGTCCTTTGGCCTTTTTCAGAGACCTGGTTGTGCGTCCTGTGGACGATTTTTGAGGGACAAGTTTGGCCCTCATCTCTGTTTTCAGTGTAGCCCCTGTGGTCCCTTGCTTAATTGCGAGATATGTAAGCACTGGGGGGGCGAGCTAATGTCCGAATTCTTGTGCTTGCAGGCGAAGGACAAGGTGGAGGAGGAGAAGAGGAAGCTGAAAAAAGAGGGTGTAAGTAAGAAGGGTAAGAGGAAGGCCTCGTCCGCGGTGGACATGGAGGCCTTCCGGACCGAGATGTTGGGAGAGATGAGGAGGACAATCAAGGATTTGGTTCCAGAGTTGCTTCGTGGCATGCTTCCTGGACCAAATCCTTTATTGACCTCATCATCTGCTTCGGAGCAGGTAATCCCCACCTCTGAATCAACGTTCCTTAGTACGCTTCCGTTGTTTGAAGATTCAGAGGTGGCCCCATTAGAGGGGGCGTTCCACGGCCCTGGCAGCAGGCTTATTGCCGCGCCCAATAGGGACCGTGGACGGTCGTCGCTGGAACCCGCGGGCTGCTTATCAGTCCAGGGGTATCCGCGCACCGCGGGTGCCAGTACCTCGTATGGCACCTTCCCTGGCCAGTCCGGGTTAGCTCTCTTTGCTGACCCGGAGTCTAATCTGTCTGGCCAGGAGGATGAGGATTACCTGTTGGGGTCGCCGTCTGAAGACGTGGCCATGGATTATGACGTCTGTCCACCCCTCGCGGGGAATACAGGCGCCTTTTTCCACGGTTCTACTCTCCCAGGGGTAGAATCCACGGTTCAGACTGTGGCCCTGGGCGCTGAAGGCCAGCGGTACCGCATACCTCGGCTTGCCGAGAGTGTCGCTGGTGCTGGCCGGGGCCGTGGTGGGGCGGTATATGACCCGCGCTCTACCACGGCGCCTGCTCCTGGTCAAACCAGTGATATTAGCATGCCGGTATTGTCAGGCCCGCATGTTCTCCCTGGCTTGCCAGGGATATCAGCGTACCCGCCGTCAAGCTCTGTTGCTTGCGCTCAGGAGGAAGACGAAGGCCCCCGTCTTGTAGAGCGCTCGCAGCTAGCCACGGAGGAGGATTGGTCTGACGCTTGCCAGTGGTTGGTGAGTGTTAGACCAGATCTGCCCGTGGAGCAGTCGGCTAGCCAGCGTGAGCACAGGCCGTGGTTAGCTGGTAAGCCTACTGCTAACGCAATGCCTTCTCTGCCGCTGGCAGAGCATGTCGTTGACATGTTCGAGGCGGCGGAGACGTCCATTAAGTCGAGTGGACGCCTCGCTAAGGCCCCGCGCGAGGTGGCCAGGCGTTGCCGCATCGTGCCCCTGGACTACCAGCGGTACGGTGTGGTACCGAAGCCGAGCGTGGATGACCGCGTGGCTTTGGGTGAGGATGCGCGGCCAGGCTCCCGTTCTGACACGGGAGTCTTGTGTTCGAACGCGTTGCGTTCAGCAAATGCCGCGTTACGTGATGCGGAGGAGAGTGGGAGGGCTTCGATTGCCGCTCTGTCCCACGTCTCCCAGCTGTTACAAGGGGTAGTAACAGCATCCGCATCGCGCCAGCCAAGTCCGGTCACAGTCCAGCGAGCCATTCAGGATGGCATCAACCTGGCTCTGGACTGTATGACGCGGGCGGTGACCAGGAGTGTCCGGGCAAGGCGCACTTTTGCATTGGATAATCTGTGCCCGTCCCAGGACCTCTACAATAGGCTACTATGTACGCCTATGACAGGTCCTGGTCTCTTTGGAGGTGAGGGGTGTAGGCACCTCCAGGAGACGGTTACGCTGGTCAATAACCAGAGGGCGCTGCGCGAGCAGTTTGAGGTGCTTCGTCGTGCCAACGTTCGCGCCGCACCCCCTGCGTATCGTCCCCTGCAGGCTCGAGGTGGTAGTGGCCAGGTCAGAGGCCAACCACAATCGCAGCGCCGGCCTCGGCCGCGTGCGATTCGGCCAGCAGCGAGGGGGGCGCAGGCTCCTCAGGCGCAGTCAGCCAGGCAGCCGCCCGCGCACCGAGGTGCGCGCGGTGCTGGTCGTGGCGCGCGAGGATCTGGGCGGGGTAATCGTTCCTGATGGGACGGTTACCGCGGTGAGAACCGCGCCGGTGTTTCTGGCAAAGGAGACAGTGCCGCTCTTGCACTCCTTATGTCCACCTCTATCCCTAGGTGGACCGGTGGGAGGCCGGTTAGCCGACCACATGCAAGAGTGGGAACGGTTAACTCAGGACCGTTTAGTCTTGCGATGGCTTTCAGTCGGGTATCATCCCGATTGGATGACAGGCCCGCCATCGCGACTGTCTCTAGTCCGAGAGATCCAGATCAAAGGTTGTGTATCGAGGAAGAAATAAATTCCCTCATACAAAAAGGAGCTATTCAGCCGGCACAGAGGTGTCCGGGCTTCTATTCAACCCTGTTCTTAGTAACAAAGAACAGCGGAGGGTGGAGACCAATTCTCAACCTCAAGCCATTGAACAAGTTCATAGAGACGCCCAGTTTCAAGATGGAGACTGTGCGCTCGGTGTTGGCGGGGTTAGAGAGGGGAATGTGGACAGCGTCGATAGATTTGAAGGACGCTTATTTCCACATCCCCATACACAGGAGTTTCCGTCGCTTCCTGAGATTTGCATTCCAGGGCAGACAGTGGGAATTCAGGGTGCTACCCTTCGGAATTTCCACGGCTCCTCGGGTTTTCACCCGTGTGGTTCTTGCGATCACCGCATACCTCCGCAGGAGAAGCATAGCAGTCCACACGTACATAGACGACTGGCTGTTGAAAGCGCACACCCGGGAAAGTTTATCGGCCAGTCTGGAGATTGTTTTGAAAACTCTCACAGACTTAGGCTGGATGATCAATTTCCCAAAATCAGAGCTGATTCCATCCCAGAAGTTTGTTTACCTGGGGATGTTCTTCGATCTAGAGACAGGATATGTTTATCCTACTCAGGAGAGAGGTCAGAAACTCATCTCATTAATTCAGTCAGTGTGCGACAGTCGTCATGTCCTGGCACGGGTTTACTTGAGAATGCTGGGGTTGATGGTTTCATTGGAACCAGTCATTCCTCAGGCCGCCTTACGCAGGCGGCCGATCCAGTTATTTCTCATGACACAATGGACCCAGAGTACAGGTTCGCTGGACTCGAATGTGTCAGTGTTGGCGCCTCTGATTCATCACCTGCAATGGTGGTTGGACACAGAGAATCTCTTGGTGGGGGTTATGCTAACCCCTCCCCACCCTCAGGTGACTGTGTATACAGATGCATCGATGGAGGGCTGGGGAGCTTGCCTGGAAGAGTCTACGATATCAGGGCTTTGGAATCTGGAACAGTCAAAGGAACATATAAATCTACTGGAGCTAAGAGCAGTAGTCCTGGGCCTGGAACATTTCTTACAGAAAGTTCAGGGCAAGATTGTTCTTATTCGTTCAGACAACTCAACAGTTGTGACTTACATAAACCGCCAGGGCGGAACGAAGTCGCCCAGTCTCTGTATGATGACATGGAGACTGCTTTGTTGGTGTCTGGGTCACCAGATTACCTTGAAAGCAGTTCATATTCCGGGAAGGTTAAATCTGCTAGCAGACTCATTGAGCCGAAGGATGAGTGTTTTACCCACGGAATGGCAACTAAATCAATGTGTGGCGGATCGTCTGTTCGACCATTGGGGGAAACCCAACATCGATTTGTTCGCAACGAAGAAGAATGCGAAGATGACGACGTACGTTTCTCCGATTCCGGATCCAAGCGCTTTCGCAACAGATGCGTTAGCTATCAGCTGGGGGAGAATGTATGCATACGCATTCCCTCCAGCAATACTGATTCCAAAAATTCTTCAGAAAATCAGACAAGAGGAATGCCAAGTGCTTCTGATCGCCCCGGATTGGCCAAGCCGATCATGGTATACGGATCTGCTGGACCTTCTGGTCTGCAATCCGGTTCCTCTGCCTCTGATGGACGATATTATCTTCCAGGGCAAGGCCCTTCACAACAATCCGTCAATGTTCAGATTGACTGCGTGGATGTTGTCAAGGAATCTAGAATTAAGGAGGGCTTTTCTGAGCAAGCAGCCATGTTTATGGCCAAAGCCAGGAGGGGGTCAACCTCCAGAGCATATAATTATAAAATCAACAGATTTGCAGAATGGTGCTCAAAAAGACGTATTGATCCAATGGATTCATCTATTCAGGTAGTAGCTGATTTCCTCTGTCACCTCTATGATGCCTATAGCCTCAAGCCTAACTCTATTGCTGGTTATAAGTCAGCATTAATGTCTGTTATTCCTTGCTTGGCTAAGAGGGGAAGTGATGAAGTAAATACATTAAATGTATTAATTAAAGGCATGGGCAATCTAAGACCAAGGAATCCACCTGTGATTCCGTCTTGGAGTTTATCGCTAGTGCTTCAAGTACTAGGTGATAAGCCTTTTGAACCACTTAGTTCCATTTCTATGAAACTATTAACACTGAAGACTGTGTTTTTGATTGCTGCGGCCTCGGCTAGGCGTAGGAGTGAAATTCATGCCTTATCAGCCGAGGATGACCATTTTGTGGTTTCAGGGGAAGGCCTTAGGCTGCTACCTAGGATTAATTTCTTGGCTAAAAATCAGTCGTTGAAATATCCAGGTCAACCTATTGTTTTGCCTGCTTTAACTAGATATGATCCTAATTCTAAAGCATGGTGTCCCGTCCGGGCGCTTTGCCGGTACAAGCAACGTACGGCGGAGTGGCGCACCGACCAGTCGGCGTTATGGTTGTCTTATATTGAACCCCATGGCAGGGCTTCTAAGGACACCATTTCCAGGTGGATTGTAGAATGCATTCAGTTTTGCCATAAATCCGCCACCGGGAAGCAGGTTGACGTGGCCAAGGCTCACAGTGTCCGCGGCGTAGTGACATCCACTGCCCTATTTAATGGGGTCCCGGTGGATGATATTATGTCGGTGGCTCAGTGGCACTGTGAGTCCAGTTTTACAGACCATTATCTCCGTGACACCTCTAATCCTCTCGCCTTGTCGATTTTGAAAAAATAACTAGGCATATATTTTTGATGGGGTTTCCTCATTGCTTATATATTTCACAATTAATTTATGGAAACAACCACTAATTTGGGACTGCATCGTTCTTCACCAATGGGAAGAGGATGTCAGCAGCCATTTCAACAAGGTCAGTCTTGTGTATGTGTTGTCCATTGTTGATTGTCTTGTCACGTTACCCGTTATTATTATGATGATGGTTTTGTGTATTTATGTGTTTCATTGTTGAGAGTATACGAAAATTGAGTTTTTTCGTCTCTGTCCTGTAGTACATGGCACTTGTACGTAGAGAGCGTATAGGACATTGAGGTCATTCGACTCTTCCTCCCAGGAAGGAGGGGGGGGGGAGCGCATATGACATTCGGTCATCTCTCATACATCGGGGGTGTTATCCGATGGTTAGTCAAATCCTGACTGTTTTTTCATACAGTTTCAGAAGTTTAAGTGCCTTAAACGCAGAAAAGCGTATAGGGATGAGCTGGTCTTTTGACCTCGCCTCCCTCCCGCCGAATTCACTGTCGAATTCTGGCAATATCAAAAGTATTAGGGAGGTAAGTATACTCTTGATGTGAAATAAACGAAATCAAGGATTTCTTTTTTCACGAGAGAGTTGATACTTACCTCCCTAGATACGGACCCGGCCTCTCCACCCCACAGAGGCTCGGTCTTCAGGCTCTTTGTAGTTGCATGTGTATCAGCCAATAAATTAGTCAGAGGAAGTGCTAGTCTGCGCATGCGCGGTGGTGGGGCTGGCATCCGCCAGACTACGCTCTGACTCCCTGCCCAGTAGGGGCACCTAACTGTTTTAATCTGAGTGTTTATTGAGTGAAAGCCAATATTTAGCAATATCAAAAGTATTAGGGAGGTAAGTATCAACTCTCTCGTGAAAAAAGAAATCCTTGATTTCATTTATTCCACACCAAGAGGAAATGATTTTTGAAAATTTATCACTGCAATAACTGGCTCTATAACCAAGCCAGTCATTCCAGTGATAAATTTTTCAAAGCTCATTTTCTCTTGATTTGTCAATTGACATTTTCTATGAGAAAATAGAAATTTTGTTGAAAATTTTTTTTGGTTGTTATAGGGTTAATCATCTATTTTGTTTTCTTTCCAGATTATCAAAGAAAGAACAGAACGATTTGGATTACAAAAAGGAGGTTCTGAAACTCGCCAGAGATCATAAATCCGCCAAAGATCTTCAGCGTGTTGACCGCTACTACATTCCTAAAGATGATGAGGTCAGTGTGCAACTCACAGATTTACTCTTTAATTCATGTGTCTCCATTTAAACTCAGCTATGCAGAAAACCTGCTGAGTATTGAAGGATAACTAACCTCATCTCTTGATAGCTATTCAGGTGATCTAATATGCCACTCATAAACTATGCAGGTAATTTTAGCTTTTTATCATGCCGCTAAAGAAAGATATTCAGACTTTTAGTAGCTAAATGTTGGTACATTTCTCCACTCTATGATGGCTGTCATGATTTGCTTTTCAACCAATCAGAAAAAGCCTATTGTGTCTGCTTCGGTATATAGGCACAGTCATAGAGGTGCCATCTATAGTTTGACAATGTGGTGTAAAAGCAACCATACAGGTAAGTTTTTGAATGTTTTAAGACTAATTTGACCTTAGGCAGCAACACCTTCCAGTCAAATTAGTTCCAAAATATTCAACAAGATGAGGATTACATAATAAAGAATGTAATGCATCAGCACTTACATGACATCACACTCTACCGCTTGATAAGATAACATGGCGGCGATCACTGTTCAACATTTACTTGATATTACAAATGGATGATAATTGTGATATAGATAAGGGAATGTGACAGGATATGAATGATATGCTATCTATAAACCATAATCTATCGGTACAATACAACATTTGAGATGAGGTTAACTTCCCTTTAACCAGTTTCCCAATTTGTATAATTACGGTCTACCAGCCACCTACACACCATGTGTGCTCTACTGGTAACGAGGTCACCTTGTACACCAAATATTGTGGGTTCAAATCTTGCCTCTACCTGCTGAGTACCAAATTAGTTTTGAAATATTATTAACAGCTTTGCTGTGTGGCTGTCTTGAAATTCAGACAATGGTATTTTAATGGTAAAGGTTTAATCGATATGCAGGTATGATAAAATGTGACAGATGAGTTTTATAATCCATATTTCATTACATTTTTAATGTAAGAACTTTATACCTTTAATGGTCAAGATTGGTCAAGAAAATGGAGTGTATGCTTAGTAAATGTCCATTTGTAGGCCAAACGATATCTACTTTTAAAGATTTGAAACTGGGATGACTGCATATAACGCCAACCATTCCACTGGCATATTAAAAAAATAGTCTTCTTTTCCGGCAAATGAACATTTCTAAAGACCACTGCGAGGTCTGATGTTGGCCAGTTTAACCATTAAAGAGCTAAGCAGGCTGTTGCTATCTGATAATTCTCATACCGTGCATGAGTTATCTTTGTTGTTGAATGATTCCAGAAACCATCAAAACAATATGTGGAGGAGAAGAATGACCAAGGGCAAAATTCAGAGCAACGTCGATGGGAGGATGACCATCTCGGCGCCGCGATTATGAAGTTTGGGGCCCGTGATGCTAAACAGCATGCAAGAGAGGAACAAAAGGTAACAAAGTTAATTATGTGGTTAGCATGTGTCTGGTCCATGTTATCTATATTCCATTCACTCCATATCTAGATGGATTTTATTTCACTCCATTATGGGTACATGTACGTTTCTGAGTTATTAACCCGATACCATTTATACTCCTGGGTGGAGAGAGGAGGGAAGGAGATTTGCGTAATTTTGTTAACCCGTTAATAACTAAATTGTTCAAAAAATTAAAATATTTACTTATTGAGTGTCAATTTGCAGGCCAAGAGAAGACTGTTTTTGAAAATTTACCACTGAAATGACTGGCTCGATCATTGAGCCAGTCATTCCAGTGGTAAGTTTTCAAAAATAGTCTTCTCTTGGCCTGCTAATAGACATTCCCCAAGACCACTACAGAGGCCATATTTGGCCAGGTTCATCATGAAAGGGTTAGTCTTTAGTGAGTTACAATCACTGGACAGTCAGTTTCGAAGCTTGCTGCACCACCGTCTCCCTGAAGCAAAACGTCGCATTCTTTCTGAAAACATATCACATAGTGTTATAGGTAGTATACAGTAAGCTGACATTGTACTTTGGTATATTATGCAGTCATCACTAAGCAGAAATAGAGGGACACATTTGTAGCCCTGCACCGTCCATTTATAGCTATGTTCACTTTTTACACATGTTGAATTTATTTGAAAGTTTAAAATCTGAATACCCAGATGAATTATTTGAACTAATTTAACTGGAGGCTGTTATAGGCAGCAACAGCTCCCAGTCAGAATCTTCAACAGAATGTTTAGTAAATTGTAAATTCACCAAAGACAGTTTCATACAGTTTTGTGACAGGCTTTTTGAATTCTGTGACAGAACTATGTCATTTTCAATTGTAACGTCAGCTAGGTTGTGACATATTTGATTATGATGTCAGATATTTGAATGACATGCATCCTCAATTGAGCCTGGTATACAAGTACTCAATAGTGAAAATTCAATCGTCCAGCACCCACTAAAGCCTTGTATAATATCTTTTTCTATACTGTCATCACTGTTTACTGGGCATTTATATTTTTAAGGAGATTGAGACCAATATCATTTTGACTTTCCATGGTGGTGGCATGAATATTAAGTTTGTGTTTGTTTATATTTTAGGTTTTGTTGACCCTATTAGAGCTAAACTTGCACACATGATTGGTAGGAAGTAGCACAATAACATTGAGGTTAAAAGGTCAAAGGTCACTGTTACCTTTGTACAAAAAATCTGCAAAACTTGTAAGAGGGGAGAACAGATGAGACATCTAATTTTGTAGAATTCTTGTATTTTCACTACATGCAATGAGAAATTCAAAAACCAAATCACTTTACCATATGTGTCATTTGTTTCAGACAAAAGACTATGATTATATCGTCGATGAAGAAATTGAATTTGTGCAAGTGTTACAGATGCCTGGCACTGGTGACCACAAGGTGAGAACATTTAAGAACCACTCACTAACAGACAGAGGTAGGGTATGGTCCCATCCACCCACACACACACACACACACACACACACACACACACACAATCCACCCATGCATGCATTTCGGAAACTTCTCATACGACCAACACCATGTTGGAAAGATGGAAATATTCAGAAAGAATTTCTCTTTGCCTTGTGTGTTAGTTCAAAGGTAGATTGTACTTCTCAAGAATGCTCGACTAGGAGAATGCTTTACTGAGTGTTTAGTGAATGACCATCACCTAGGCTTGTGCGATTATTCATTTGCGTGATCACGATCGATTATTTAAGAATAATCGTGATTACTTGATTAATCAGTCTGAGTACAAATTATCCAGACATTAAACAACAAAGGCATAGCAATGACAAAGGGTGCAATGGTGTTTAGAAATGTCAATTTTCAAGCCAAGAGAAAACTATTTTTGGAAATGTATCACTGGAATACCTGGCTCGATTCTCGATCCAGTTATTCCAATGATACATTTTCAAAAACAGTGTTCTCTTGGCCTCCAAATGAACATATATTCGCTGCGCAAAACATGAATTTTCACCTTAAAGAGTAATTAAAATGTAGATTTTGAAATATTGACGATTATTTGATTATGGCGCCGTCCATCCGGGCGGGCGTGCGGGTGGCAGACTGGTTTTCGGATGATAACTCTGTTAACGTTTATCGGATCACTGACACTTCATAGAGTGGTTGGACTAGGTCTGCGGAAGAAACCTATTGAATTCGACGATGATCCGAAATCCAAGATGGCCACCAGTCACCGGCGGCAATGCAAGATGGCCACCAGTCACCAGCGGCCATCTTGAAAATTGGTTTCCTGATGATAACTCCGTTACTGTTTATTGAATCACTTTGAAACTATGGTTGGACTTGGTCTGGGGATGAAACCTATTGAAATTGACAATGATCCAAAATCCAAGATGGCCGCAAGCCACCAGCGGCCATCTTGAAAATGGGTTTCTAGATGATAACTCTGTTATCGTTTATCGGATCGGTATGAAACTTCATAGGGTGGTTGGACTACCTCTGGGAAAGAAACCTATCACAATTTATTTTCGAGGCAGTTATTCCAGTGATACATTTTCAAAAACAGTGTTCTCTTGGCCTCCCAATGGACATACATTCGCTGCGCAAAACATGAATTTAGCCATCACATTAAAGAGTCATTAAAATGTAGATTTTGAAATATTCACGATTATTTGATTATTTAATTTTTATACCCCGCCAAAAAATTTGCCATGGCATTATGTAATGGCGCCGTCAATCCGGGTGGGCAGCAGAGTGGTTTCAGGATGATAACTGTTGCCGTTTATTGGATCGCTTTGAAACTTTATAGGGTGGTTGGACTAGGTCAGAGGAAGAAATCATAGAAATTGACAATGATCTAAAATCCAAGATGGCCGACAGCCACCGGTGGCCATCTTGAAAATTAGTTTCCAGATGATAACTCCTTAACCGTTTATCTGATTCCTTTGAAACTTCATAGGGAGGTTGGGCTAGCTTTGAGGAAGAAACCTATCGACAATGATCCAAAATCCAAAATGGCAGCCAGTCACCGGTGCCCATCTTGAAAATTGGTTTCAAGATGATAACGCCATTATCGTTTATCGGATTGGTATGAAACTTCATAGAGTGGTTGGGCTACCTCTGGGAAAGAAACCTATCGAAATTGACAATGATCCGAAATCCAAGATGGCTGGCTGCCAGTCGCCGGTGGCCATCTTGAAAATTGGTTTCCAGATGATAACACCGTTACCGTTTATTGGATCGTTTTGAAACTTCATAGGGTGGTTGGTTGGACTAGTTGTGGAGAAAAGACCTATCAAAACTTACAATGATCCGAAATTCAAGATACCCACCAGCCACCATCTTGAAAATTGGTTTCTGGATGATAACTATGTTCCCGTTTATCGGATCGCTTTGAAACCTCATAGGGTGGTTGGACTAGGTCTGGAGAGGAAACCTGTCGAGAATGACGATGATTCAAACTCCAAGATGGCCGACGGCCACTGGTAGCCATCATGAAAGTTGGTTTCTGGATGATAACTCCGTTGCCATTTATCGGATCACTTCATAGGGCAGTTGGCAGTCTGGTGAAGAAACTTATCAAAATTTACGATAATCCGAAATCCAATATGGCCACCAGTCAGCAGTGGCCATCTTGAAAATTGGTTTCCGGACGATACCTCCTTGACCATTTAACGGATCGCTTTGACACTTCATAAGGATGACTGATCTGGGTCTGAGGAAGAAATAAATATTTTCCGAAAGCTCACATTCATTGGTTTGCCATCATGGTGAGGTATTATGTGCCGTTTGCGGAGCTCTTGTTAATCATATAAATTCACAAAGGACAAAATAATCATGATTTTCGATCTAATCACGTAATTGTGCTAGCCTACCATCATCACAGATGATTTTACACACTTCCCATTTGTATATAGTTCTCATTGCTCCATCCATTATGGAATTAACCCTTTAATGGTTAATCCGTCAAAAAAATGCTCCAACACTGACCATTTGAAATGTCCATTTACAGACCAAAAGAAGACTATTTTTGACACTTTTCCACTGATAACTGATCCAGTCATTCCATACCATATTCAATGTAAGAAAATCTCAATGTCCTTCTTTAATGTTTTTTTGTACACAGTAATGCCACAGGTTGCAGTCAGATTAGTTTTAAAAATATTTAAGTTGCAGTCAAGTTAGTTTCAAAATATTCAACATGTTTTCTGTATTGGTGTGTTGAAATTGAGAAACTGTAATGTTAAGGGTTCAAGGATTAATAAACTGGTGGACCCTGAAGTATGTGATTATTTAACAAGCCTATAGAGGCCTAACTCGTAACCCTCATATTCGTTCAAGAAAAATTCAATTTTTAGAATTTACCACTGGAATGACTGGCTCGGTTATCGAGCCAGTTATTCCATTGATACATTTTCAAAAATAGTCTTCTCTTGGTCTGCAAATGGACATTTATCAAGACCACTGCAGAAGCCATTTTTGTCTGATATGAATGTTAAAGGGTTAACATCATGTTGTATGCATCTGGTGCATAGCTGTTGGTATTTGTCCTATTTGTATAATGGTTTAAATCTTAGAAAACAAATTCTCAGGAAGGGTGAGTTTTATTCTCACAGTTCTGTTAAAACTCTTGTAGCTATAGCAATCTGTAAATGTCTGATATTATTATCTCTATTCAACAGGAGACAAAACCACGTATGAGTGAGTCACAGCTTAAGAAGATGACTCTAGCAGAAACAAGAAAAAGTCTACCCATATATCCATTTCGTAAAGACCTGCTTCAGGCGATCAAAGACCATCAAGTTCTAATCATTGAAGGAGAGACTGGATCAGGGAAGACAACGCAGATACCACAGTATCTTTACGAAGCAGTAAGTTAGAAATAAACTCTACTGATGGGATGGTGTGATGGCTTTATGGAATGTGTGTTAAACATATTTATTTTGTGAATATAAATAAACATAAAAATTAGATCCATCATGTTACCATTCAGTAGTGTCCAGATTTTCATGCTCTGTAAACAAGTTTCAATGTATTTCCAAAGATGTTGGTCTCGATCCCAGGATAATTCATAAGGAAGAATTAGGTACCTCTTCGGGATTTTGAATTTGTATGAGTGTAGCTTTCATGAGCATCTAGGTCTCGAATGCGAGCTACACTCAAACAAATTCAACATCTCGGAGAGGTAACTAATTTTCCTTATTACAGCTATGTTTGAATGTGTTTTCTAGGGTTATTGTGAAGAGAAGATGAAGATTGCCTGTACACAGCCCCGTCGAGTGGCAGCCATGTCCGTAGCTGCTCGGGTCGCAGAGGAGATTGGATTCAAACTTGGAAATGAGGTACTGTAAAAATTGGAAACTTGAAACCATTTACTGGTCAGGATTGATCAAGAAGTTTTTGATTTTTTTTCTTTATGAACATCTATACACCTGTGCAAAAGTTAAGCACCACCCTATTTTTACGCACATGCGAGGGTATATTCATGTGCTATGAAGAAAGCAATAGCATAAACATTTATGTACCCATCCATCTTAGTGCAAGAGGTAATAATGCAACTAGAGGAATGCTGATTATGATGGTGGGGAAACACTATGTTTTTGTTTGAACTTGAAAACGAGGCCTGAATATGGTTACGTTGACACAACTGACAACTATTGCCCTACAGTTGACACACGTGGCTAGATTGTCATTAATGGTGTCTGAAAACGAAGTTTAACATCTGTGCACGAGTTTGAGACTGTCATTATTAATACCGGGTATATCCACCTTGTGCCTGGATGACGGCCTGGACACAACGTCTCATGCTGGTCACCAACCGACTGATACGCCATTGTGGTATTCGTTGCCATTCAAGATGGAGTGCGTCTGTTAATTCCTGTAGGTTCTGCACAGGAGGATCCCTCCTTCTCACCATGTTTCCCAGAATGTCCCAGATATGCTCAATAGGGTTCATGTCAGGGCTCCTTGCTGGCCATGGTAGGGTTTCGATGGCATTCTGGCAGAGGTATTCATGCACAGCTCTAGCACGATGTGGTCGGGCGTTGTCATCCATGAATATAGGGTGGGTTCCAGGTGCATGATTTACAAAATGAGGGACCACAACTCTATCCAGTATGGAATCTTGATATCTTTGTCCATTTAGTGTTCCAGGTACAGTCAACAGATCCAGCTTACAATCAAATGAGATGCACCCCCATATCATAACGGAACCTCCACCAAATGGAACTTCTTCCATGATGTTACGTTGGTCGTACGCCGTGCATCTGGACCTCCATACACGAGTTCGACCATCTGTGGCATGAAGCAGGAACCGACTTTCATCGGACCAGTGTACCCGTCTCCAGGATCTCATGTTCCAGTGTCTTCTTTCGTTGCACCACCTCAGACGCTCCTCTTTGTGGTATGCAGTGAGGAGAGGACGTCTGACAGGTCTCCTAGCTTTCATGCCAGCAGCATACAGTCTCCTTTTGACGGTAGACATTGACACTCTATTGCGTGTTTCCCATTGCTGGCTGAGCACTCTGCTGTTGGTGAATAGAGATCTCCTAACAAGGCGTACTAGGGCTCGATCATCACGGGCAGTAGTCTTCTTCGGTCTTCCAGATCTAGGCCTGTCCTTCACCTCGTTAGTTTGCCCATGTTTTGCAATCAAACGACTGATTACAGTATGGTTAATGTTCAGCTGTCTGCCAATCTCTCTGCATGACATACCAGTGGTATGCATGCCTATGATTTGCCATTTCACACGATCACTTAACCTTCGTCTTGCCATAGCGGTTCACAATCAAGAGCTAATTTCACATCAAGAGTATACTTACCTCCCTAATACTTTTAATATTGCTAAATATCGGCTTTCACTCAATAAAACACTCAGATTAAAAACAGTTAGGTGCCCCTACTGGGCAGGGAGTCAGAGGTAGTCCGGCGGATGCTCGCCCCACCACCGCGCATGCGCCGACTACTACTTCCTCTTTGCTCATTTATTGGCAAAGGGTTACATGCGGTTTTGTGTTCTCTATACTTTTCTGCGCGTTACCTTGTTTTTTACTCACATTTGACGATTCTTGAACGTTGGAAGCATGTCGGAAAGGGAGGGTTCGCCTTTAGAAGGAGCGGGATCTCTTTATCAGGTGAATTCTTTGATATGCTAGCGTGTTTTGTCCCGGTTTAATGTATTTCCGGGACTCGCGCTTACCGTGATTAGCGCCTGTTTATGTTGGTTTTTTACAACATGGTGCTTCATAAGTCTCATTTCTCTTTGTGTTTTGTCCACAGGTATCACATAGACGCTTTGATGGACTTCTCGGCACAAGAGGATATGTTTCTCTCCACCACGGTTCCATTTCCTACTAATACTGTTAGGTTATCTAACCAAAAAATCTATGTTCAGTGAGTTGGAGGCCTGTTATAAAGGTCTTCTCACTTTGCCCTCTTGCTCCAATTCCTTCCCCTTAGGTGGAGAGAATGTAGAGGCGTACTATGGTGGAGTTCTCCGGTTCATCACGTTGGATGGTTTGTCTATACAAGGGTCAGGTATCTAATTATTATAAACAAAAGGGGAGATAATTTCCTTTTTTGCCAATGCTAGAATTGGAAGGAGTTATCTCTGTATATCTGATTGTTGTGTACTCGAAATGCCAATTCAACGGGAATGTTCCGGTTACTTATACAATTCGTTCTTGCACTTGGTGCTTGTTGCGGATCGATTAATTTGGTCACGAGAGTGATGACGTCATAATCGGCCTTGGCCTTTTATTAACAATTAACGTTTTGTCCATGGCTGGTTCTTCTTGATTTCCGATCTTGATGATCCTGTCCCTCTCTTTTTAGTTGGTTTTGAGTTCGCTAACCTTAACTATCTTGCTCATTGTCCCTGTCCTTTGTCCTGTTTCAGAGACCTGGTTGCCCGTCCTGCGGGAGGTTTCTTAAAAGCCGCTTCGTTCCGCACTTGTGCTTCAGCTGCAGTCCCTGTGGACCGTTGCTGAAGTGCGACGTATGTAAGCAGTGGGGGGGGGGGGCGACTTAATGTCTGATTTTCTCGCATTGCAGGCAAGGGAGGAAGTGATGGAGGAAGAGAGGAAGAAGAAGGAGAAAGTTTGTAAGAAGGGTAAGAAGAAGGCCTCATCCGCGGTGGATATGGAGGCCTTCAGGTCCGAAATGTTGCAAGAGATGCAGAGGACAATAAAGGATCTGGTCCCAGAGTTGCTTCGCGGCATGCTCCCTGGGCCAGCTCCTTTGTTGTCCTCGGCATCTGCTTACGAGCAGGTGATCCCCGCCTCTGAATCCGGTCTCTTTAGGTCCGGTCCGGTTGTGGATTCAGAGGTGGCCCCTTTGTTGGGGGCAGTCCAAGGCCCTGGCAGCAGGCATGGCGCCGCGCCGAGGGGCCGTGGACAACGGTTGTTGCTGGGACCCGCGGTCTGCTCATCAGACCCCGGGTATCCGCGCGCCGAAGGTGTCAAAGCCTCCTATGGCACCTTTCCTGGCCAGTCCGGGTTAGCTCTCTTTGCTGACCCGGAGTCTAATCTTTCTGGCCAGGAAGAAGAGGATCTCCTGCTGGGGTCGCCTTCTGAGGACGTGGCCACGGAATACGACGTCTGTGCACCCCTCGCGGGGAATGCAGGCGACGTGTTCCATGGTTCTACTCACGCAGGAGTAGATTTCACGGTCCAGAGGGTGTCCCCGGGCGGTGCTGTTGACCACGGATACCGCATACCTCGGCTTGCCGATGGTGTTGCTGGTGCTGGTCAGACCCGTGGTAGAGCGGTGTTTACCCCACGCTCTGCCACGGCGCCTGCTCCTGGTCAAGCCGCGGAATTTAGCATGCCTGCTCTCTCGGGCCCGCATGCTTTTCCAGGCTTGCCAGGGGTATCAGCTTACCCGCCGTCGACGTCAACTGCGAGTGCTCTGGAGGAAGACGAAGGCCCTCGTCTAGTAGAGCGCTCGCAGTTAGCCACGGAGGAGGATTGGTCGGACGCTTGCCAGTGGCTGGTAAGTGTTCGGCCAGATCTACCCGTGGAGCTGCCGGCTAGCCAGCGTGACCATAGGCCGTGGTTAGCTGGTAGGCCGGCGGCTACCGCTATGCCATCTCTGCCGCTGGCTGAGCATGTCGTGGACATGTTCGAAGCGGCGGAGGCGTCCATTAAGGTGAATGGACGTCTCGCGAAGGCCCCTCGCGAGGTGGCGAAGCGGTGCCGCATCGTGCCCCTGGATTACCAGCGGTACGGTGTGGTGCCGAAGCCAAGCGTTGATGATCGCGCGGCTTTGGGCGAAGATGCGCGGCCGGGCTCCCGTTCTGACACGGGAGTCTTGTGCTCGAACGCGTTGCGTTCGGCGAATGCCGCGCTGCGTGATGCGGAGGAGAGTGGGAGGGCGTCGATTGCCGCTCTGTCCCACGTCTCCCAGCTGCTACAAGGGGTGGTAGCGGCCTCCGCATCACGCCAACCAAGCCCGGTAACAGTCCAGAGAGCCATCCAGGATGGTATCAACCTGGCTTTGGACTGTTTGACGCGGGCGGTGACCAGAAGTGTCCGGGCGAGGCGCACGTTTGCGCTTGACAATCTGTGCCCGTCCCAGGACCTGTATAATAGGCTGCTGCGGACGCCTATGACAGGTCCTGGTCTCTTTGGAGGTGAGGGATGCAGGCACCTCCAGGAGACGGTCACTCTGGTTAATAACCAGAGGGCGCTGCGGGAACAATTTGAGGTGCTCCGGCGGGAGCGTGTTCGCGCGGCACCCCCTGCGTATCGTCCTCTGCAGGCTCGAGGTGGTGCTGGCCAGGTCAGAGGCCAGCCACCGTCGCAACGTAGGCCTAGGCCACGGGCGATTCGGCCAGCAGTGAGGGGGGCGCAGGCTCCCCAGCCGCACCCAGCCAGACAGCCGCCCGCGCACCGTGGTGCGCGCGGCGCTGGGCGGGGCGCGCGGGGATCTGGTCGCGGTAATCGGGCCTGATGGCCTGGTTACCGCGGTGGGAACCACTCCGGTGTTTCAGGCCGAGAGAACAGTGCCACTCTGGCCCTCCTTATGTCCACCTCTATCCCTAGGTGGACCGGTGGGCGGCCGTTTGGCCGCCCACTTGCCAGAGTGGAAGCGGTTGACTCAGGACCGTTTAGTCTTGCGATGGCTTTCGGTCGGGTATCGTCCCGACTGGGTGACAGGCCCGCCATCGCGACTGTCTCTCGCGCCGATCTGGACTCCCACTCCACGGGATCCGGATCAGAGGTTGTGTATAGAGGAGTAAATAAATTCCCTCATACTAAAAGAAGCCATTCAGCCGGCACAGAGGTGCCCGGGCTTCTATTCAACCCTGTTCTTAGTAACAAAAAACACCGGAGGGTGGAGGCCGATTCTCAACCTCAAGCCATTGAACAAGTTCATCAAGACGCCCAGTTTCAAGATGGAGACTGTGCGCTCGGTGTTGGCTGGGTTAGAGCGAGGAATGTGGACAGCGTCGATAGATTTGAAGGATGCTTATTTCCACATTCCCATAGAGAGGAGTTTCCGTCGCTTCCTGAGATTTGCATTTCAGGGCCGGCGGTGGGAATTCAGGGTGTTACCCTTCGGAATTTCCACGGCTCCTCGGGTCTTCACCCGTGTGGTTCTCGCGATCACTGCATACCTCCGCAGGAGAAGCATAGCAGTCCACACGTACATAGACGACTGGCTGTTGAAAGCACACACCCGGGAATCGTTGTCAGCCAATCTGGAGATTGTTTTGAAAACTCTCTCGGACTTGGGCTGGGTGATCAATTTCCCGAAATCAGAGCTAACTCCATCCCAGAAGTTTGTTTACCTGGGCATGTTCTTCGATCTGGAGACGGGGTATGTGTACCCCACTCAGGAGAGGGTTCAAATACTCATCTCGGTAATTCAGTCGGTGTGCGACAGTCGTCATGTCCTGGCACGGGTTTACTTGAGAATGCTGGGCTTGATGGTTTCTTTGGAACCAGTCATTCCGCAGGCCGCCTTGCGCAGGCGCCGGATCCAGTTGTTTCTCATGACACAGTGGACCCAGAGTTCAGGTTCGCTGGACTCGAACGTGTCGGTGTTGGCGCCTCTGATTCACCACCTGCAATGGTGGTTGAATACAGAGAATCTCTTGCCGGGGGTTTTGCTAACCCCTCCCCACCCTCAGGTGACTGTGTATACAGATGCATCGATGGAGGGGTGGGGAGCTTGTCTGGAAGAGTCCACAGTATCAGGGCTTTGGGATCTGGATCAGTCCAAGGAACATATCAATCTACTAGAGCTAAGAGCAGTAGTCCTGGGCCTGGAACATTTCTTAAAGAATGTTCAGGGCAAGATTGTTCTCATTCGTTCAGACAACTCGACAGTAGTGACTTACATAAACCGCCAGGGCGGAACGAAGTCGCCCAGTCTCTGTATGATGACATGGAAACTGCTTTGTTGGTGCCTGGATCATGGGATCACCTTGAAAGCAGTTCATATTCCGGGGAGGTTAAATCTGCTAGCAGACTCATTGAGCCGAAGGATGAGTGTTTTACCCACGGAATGGCAACTAAATCAATGTGTGGCGGATCGTCTGTTCGACCATTGGGGGAAACCCAACATAGATTTGTTCGCAATGAAGAAGAATGCGAAGATGACGACGTACGTCTCTCCGATTCCAGACCCAAGCGCTTTCGCAACAGATGCGTTAGCTATCAGCTGGGAGGGAATGTATGCATACGCATTCCCCCCAGCAATCCTGATTCCAAAGGTGCTTCAGAAAATCAGGCAGCAGGAGTGCCAAGTGCTTCTGATCGCCCCGGATTGGCCAAGCCGATCGTGGTATACGGATCTGCTGGACCTTCTGGTCTGCAATCCGGTTCCGCTGCCTCTGATGGACAACCTTATCTTCCAGGGCAAGGCCCTTCACGACAATCCGTCAATGTTCCGATTGACTGCGTGGATGTTGTCAAGGAATCTAGAATTAAGGAGGGCTTTTCTGAGCAAGCGGCCATGTTTATGGCCAAAGCCAGGAGGGGGTCAACCTCCAGAGCATATAATTATAAAATCAACAGATTTGCAGAGTGGTGCTCAAAAAGATGTATTGATCCAATGGAATCATCTATTCAGGTAGTGGCTGATTTCCTCTGTCACCTATATGATGCCTATAGCCTCAAGCCTAACTCTATTGCTGGTTATAAGTCAGCTTTAATGACTGTTATTCCTTGCTTGGCTAATAGGGGGAGTGATGAAGTAAGTACATTAAATGTATTAATTAAAGGCATGGGCAATCTAAGACCAAGGAATCCTCCACTGATTCCGTCTTGGAGTTTATCACTGGTGCTCCAGGTACTAGGTGATAAGCCTTATGAACCACTTAGTTCCATTTCTATGAAAATGTTAACTCTTAAAACTGTATTTTTAATTGCTGCGGCCTCGGCGAGGCGTAGGAGTGAAATTCACGCCTTATCAGCCGAGGTTGACCGTTTTGTGGTTACAGGGGAAGGCCTTAAGCTTCTACCTAGGATTAATTTCTTGTCTAAAAATCAGTCATTGAAATATCCAGGTCAACCTATTTTTTTGCCATCTTTAACTAGATATGATCCTAATTCTAAAGTATGGTGCCCCGTACGGGCGCTGCTTCGGTACAAACAGCGTACTTCGGAGTGGCGTACCGACCAGTCAGCGTTATGGTTGTCATATATTGAACCCCATGGTAGGGCGTCTAAGGACACCATTTCTAGGTGGATTGTGGAATGTATTCAATTTTGTCACAAATCCGCCACCGGGCGACAGGTTGACGTGGCCAAGGCTCACAGTGTCCGCGGTGTCGTGGCATCCACTGCCCTGTTTAGTGGGGTTCCTGTGGATGATATTATGTCAGTGGCTCAGTGGCACTGTGAGTCAAGTTTTACAGACCATTACCTCCGTGACACCTCTAACCCTCTCGCCTTGTCGATTCTGAAACAATAACCGCTTTATGTTTGTGAAGAGTGCCTCCGCATTGCTTATATACTTCGCCATTCAGCGACGGTGACAACCACTTGTCGGGACTGTATCATCCTTCTCTACTGGATTCATGATGACAGCTTCCTAGTACAACAAGGTCAGTCTTGTTCATGTGTTGTTCATTGTTTTGTATTGTCACATTACCCAGTGTTATTAATATGGTGATGGTTTATGTGGGTTGTGGTTCTTTAGTGAGAGTATACGAAAATGGAGCCTTTTCGTCTCTGTCCTATAGTACTTAGCACTAGTACGAAGAGAGCGTGTAGGACATTGAGGTCATTTAATCTTCCTCCCAAGGGAGGGGGGGGAGCGCATATGACAAATCGGTCATCTCTCAGGCATCGGTTGTGTTATCCGATGGTTTATCAAATCCTGACTGTGTTTTCACACAGTTTCAGACGTCATAAGTGCCTTAAACGCTTGAAAGCGTATAGGGAAGAGCTGGTCTTTTGACCTCGCCTCCCTCCCGCCAGATTCACTTTCGAATTCTGGCAATATCAAAAGTATTAGGGAGGTAAGTATACTCTTGATGTGAAATAAACGAAATCTAGGATTTCTTTTTTCACGAGAGAGTTGATACTTACCTCCCTAGATACTGACCCGGCCTCTCCGCCCCACAGAGGCTCGGTCTTCAGGCTCTTGGTAGTTGCATGTGTTAGCCAATAAATGAGCCAGAGGAAGTAGTAGTCGGCGCATGCGCGGTGGTGGGGCGAGCATCCGCCGGACTACCTCTGACTCCCTGCCCAGTAGGGGCACCTAACTGTTTTTAATCTGAGTGTTTTATTGAGTGAAAGCCGATATTTAGCAATATCAAAAGTATTAGGGAGGTAAGTATCAACTCTCTCGTGAAAAAAGAAATCCTAGATTTCGTTTATTCTCTCTGTACAAATAAACCACGGTCATGAACACAAAATTCCTAATCTTGTCGCCTAAATCTGTATGTAATGTTCTACACCTCAAACTGGACTTTTACATAACTGAACACGTGTGCTGTTTCCCGCCACGCACGGACATCAAGCGGCGTGAAGTCATGCATGCATGTGCATTTCGTACTTGGAATTATGTCAGCTAACGCGGGGACAAAAAGTATGGCAGCCTAGTTGTACCATCATGTTTCTACGTTCTATTGTTTTTGCTGGTGCTTAACTTTTGCACAGGTGTATATTTACTGGCCAAGAGAAGAGTATTTTTGAAAATTTACCACTGGATTAACTGGCTCGAATATTGAGCCAGTTATTCCAGTGGTGAATTCTAAAACAACGTCTTCCCTCAGTCTGTAAATGGACAATAACCAAGACCAGTGTAGAGGCCAGCTTGGGGGTTAACATTGGATTGAGGTGACTTTGCAATGGGATTCAAACCTGAAAATGATTTAATGTTAAAATGGGACAGATGGATTTTTGAAAATTTGGTTTGTATGTAAAATATAAAAATGTGATTCACACTGAACTGAGGTTAGACAAAGTCAGATTGAAACCTAGAAAATTAGCTGAAAATCATAGTTTAAGTATTTTAAAATGGCCATTCATTTGGAAATAAAACTACACAAAATCAAATTCGGAAAAAGAAATGAGATAATGGCAAGATGGTCTTTATACTTGGAAATGAGGTACTGTGAAAATGGGGTAAACATATAAGTGCCACTCCCCCCCCCCCCACACACACACACTAAAAATTAAGTAATGACAATATGATCTTCAAACCTGTAAATGAGTTTCTGTTATGTAAAACAGTGGACAGGGTTTAGCTGTGGATATCAGGGCTTTTGTCATCTAGTTCATTTTCCTCTGTCATTCTTACACTTGTCACAGTTTCTTTTCTTTGCTGTGTCTTAGGTTGGTTATAGTATTCGATTTGAAGACTGTACATCAGAGCGGACTTTTCTCAAATACATGACGGATGGTATGTTACTACGTGAGTTTCTCGGTGAACCAGATCTGGCCAGCTATAGGTAGGTAGCTCCTTACTTCTTTTTCCAGTATCACACTGTGAAGTCCAAAACAAAACTCCAAAAGAGGAAGAACTGGTGTACATTTTGGATACAATGTTGTTTTTGAATGCTGTTTCTACTTCAATATACTTACCTACTGGACCACTCTATGATATGTTTCCTAACATGTCTACCCTTCCAAATAAATCCCAATTTAAACAACACACGTCAGGGACCCATATCTAGACCACCCATTCCACAAAATATTTGCATGAAATGTGCAGTGTTTTGTTTTGTCTACCAAAAATTCAGTTTTAGTGTTATTCAGGCTTATTTCCCTGCAATTAGTCAGGGATGTCTGGTTCGGAGCTATCCCTGTCTGCTAAGGTGATATTGTTCCATAATTATGATGTTTTGGACATAAATAGTACTGTTGGATGTTTGTCAATCTGTTATATTTTTCAGATTGCCGTTTTTAGCCATTTATTGACGAGGACTCATTTGCTACTATTAGGACTCGTTTGAGCCCTAACGAGTACTCGTTGTTTCTGCATCCGTAAATGACCAGGATTCCTCATTCAAGATGTGTGCCGGAGTGGAAATTGGTTTGTTTTGACAGCTGATTTGGGTAATTTTGTCATATTTCATGCTGTCTTTTGTGCTTTTGTGACCATACTTAATCACTTTGGTTTGTATCACGTTTTGTATGAACAGTAATAATAAATTGTTAGTCTGGAATAATAATAATTTTTTATTCATTGAACTGTCATTAAATGATTTTCACACGTAATCATGGGGCTCAATAAAACAATGAATTTTTGGAGGGTCCTATATTATTGCTCATGCCTAAAAACCAGAATTCATGGTGCAGTAATGGGAAGTGCAATAAGTATGCTCGGCCTCAACGTGGCGCAGGGGTGTAACCCACTGGGTGTCAATCTAGACATTTGGAGGGGCTAACCAGAGCATTATGCACAACGCTAATGAAATGACACTTGGAGATCGAATCAACCGAAATGGTGCTCGCCCTGTGATGATCCGCCAGGCATGTGCAGCGCCAGGCTCCACGCCTCGAAGGAGCCCCCCCCCCCCCTCAGCTACTGGAGGTCCCATCAACTCGTCTTGTGGAGCCAGGGGACAAGGATGGGGAGCTACTGGCCAACCGAAAGAGAAGATCAAACACAAAGAGAACCGCAGTATCAACATCATGCACTGGAACGCAGAAGGGGTTACCAACAAGAAATCAGAGCTCGAACAGTTCCTGTACGAAAACAACATTGGTATCTGCTGCATCCATGAGACACACCTGCAAGAAGGAAAACCATTTAAGATCAGAGGTTACCAGATTTTCCGGTGTGATCGAAGAGGAAGAAAGAAAGGCAGGTGATCACCTTGGTCCGAAACAGCGTGAACGCCAGCCAGATCAAAACCTTTATGGAAGAGGCAGAATATATCAAAATCAAGGTAACAACCAGCAACTCTGTGATTGACATTGTCAATTATTACTGCCCTAATGAATCTCTCACTTGGCCAAATCCAGGTCCCAGACTGCCACTTCCTCATTGCGGGAGACTTTAATAGCCAGTCCCAGAGCTGGGGATACAGAACACTTGATAAACGAGAAGACATTGAAGCATGGCAAGATGAAAAGCACCTTTTACTTTTTTCAACCTACCTTCTACTCGCGCCGGTGGCACTCGACAACAACGCCAGACTTCGCATTTTGTACAGAAGACATTCACAGAAACCTCAGTAGAGTGGTCAGATCGCAGTTAGGAGGAAGCGACCACCGCCCGGTCCTCCTCTCTGTTTCTGGAAGTATTTCGACAAGTTCACCTCAACATCCAAGGTGGAACTACAAAAAGGCAAATTGGAGTCTGTTCGGCATTCGTTCCAATGAGCTTACCCAAAATATAGCAGTAGAAGGGAGAAACATCAACAATGTGGTCAAGGAATTTAATTCAAGTATCCTCAAGGCTGCCAATGAAGCGATTTCTCGAGGGTTCAGGAAAAACTATCGCCCCTACTGGACAACAGAACTGCAAGCAGCACATGATAAACTAGACAAGGCCAGAGAAGATGCAGAGGGTAATCCCTGTCATGAAAACCACTTCACGCTACAACAAACTAAAGCCAGGTATCTAAAGACCAAGCTGGAGGCCAAAAGAAGAAGCTGGAGGGAAAAGATGGCATGGTTTAATTTAGAAAGAGACACCACAAAGCTATGGAGACTGACTAAAGCACTGAATGATGAGGGTGTCGGGGGAGAGAAGATAAATCTTGAAGAAGATGGACAAACACTGACAGGAAAGATGGCTGCAGATGCCTTTGCGAAGGCATATGCAAAAGAAAGCAACATTTCTATACCACGAATGCGTCAAAAAGAGGTTAGAAAAGAGCAAAAGGAAAGATCAGACACCAACACTCACGATGCAATGAAAGTTGACATTAGTTTAACAGAACTGAAGAAGGCTATCTGCCAATTGAAGAAGAAGAAATCTCTCGAGCCAGATGGCATTACGAATGAAATGATCCAACACCTTGGTAATGCATCTCTCCACAAGTTGCTAGACATCTATAATCTCAGTTGGACCAATGGAGAGGTTCCTCAGTGCTGGAAGGAAGCCAGAATGACTCCTATTCTAAAAAAAGGGAAGAACAAGACGAAAGTGCTGAGCTACCGTCCTATGAGTCTTACAAGCTGCATATGCAAGACCATGGAGCGCATCGTCAACCAGCGGTTGCAGTGGTACCTGGAGTCGGAGAACCGTATAGTTTCAGAGCAGGCCGGCTTCAGAAGATACAGGAGCACAGAAGATCAAACAACACATCTTGCACAGGTCATAGAGGACACTTTTCAAGCCAAGAAGGTGATGCTAGCTGCATTTATCGATCTGCAGAAGGCATTTGACAAGGTGTGGAAGGATGGCCTCCTCGTGAAGCTCCGGCGCACAGGCATCAGTGGCAACATGTTCCGATGGACCAAGTCATACCTACAGAATCGCAGAGCTAGGGTGCTGGTGGATGGACAATCTGGACAGAATGTATTGCTGAGACAAGGGGTGCCACAAGGCGGAGTATTATCACCAACTCTGTTCATACTCTTCATTAATGACATTGTAGCAGAGCTGGCCAATGGGATCCAAGCAGCCCTCTATCCAGATGACCTCGTACTCTGGTGCACCGAGGAGTACACAACGACTGCCATGTACAGAATGCAGCTCGCCTTGGACAGAATTACAGCTTAGGCCAATCGCTGGTGTATTACCATCCACAAAGAAAAATCATCAGCCATGCTATTCTAACTGTCCACCAAAACCAAGGTTGGCAGTCTGACACTGGGCTGTACTCCACTCGAGTATGAGGACCAGCAGACATACCTGGGAGTCACCTATGACAGAAGATTAACATGGAAGGAGCATATCCAGAACGCAGAGGCAAAGGCCAGAAGAAAGCTAAACATAATGAGGAAGCTGGCAGGAACAAAGTGGGGTGCCAATGAAAGGATCCTCAAGACCATCTACCTAGGTGCCATATGACCACACCTTGAGTATGGATCAGCTCATGGATGACAGCAGCTAAATCTCATCAACAGAACCTCGACAGAGTACAAAACCAGGCACTGTGCATCATCACTGGTGGAATGAGATCAACACCAATAGAAAAAATGGAGCAGCCAGCAGGCATCCCCCCACTTAGCAAAGGAAGGGAATGCAAAGCACTGATTCAAGCTGCAAAGTTCAGATCGTTCAACAACCACCCGATGAAGATCAGGCAAGCACAGCTGTCATCAGAAAGACTTAAAAGATCAAGTTTTGTGAAAGAGACAAAAGCACTTCAACGGAAACACCAAGAAATGTTGCCAGCACATATAGAAGACCCAAACCACACCCTTGATCCTCCACCCTGGGAAAACAAACTAGAGAGCATAGCTATTCGCACAACAGTACCTCCTCTCACAACCAAAGATGAACACAGTGATGTGAGCAAGAAGGCCCTGACCCTAGCCATGCTGGAAGAAATGTACCCTCAGGAGAATGGATAAGGATCTACACAGATGGAACAGCCAAAGATGCAATTAGGAGCGGAGGTGCCGGACTGCACATACAGTATCCAAACGGACAACATGAGTCAGCTGCAATACCGACGGGCAAACACTGCACAAACTACAGAGCTGAAGTCGAAGCACTGGTTCATGCAGCTAATACCATCAGCAGAACAGCAGATCCTATTGCACAGATTGTCTTTTTATCTGATGCCCTCTCCGTCCTTGAGGCTATCACCAAAGGTAAGCTGCCACAACTTGAAGAAGCACTACAAACCATCAAATGCTTTCGGATAGCATTGCAGTGGATCCCCTCATCTTGAGAACGGCTCTCCAAGTGTGATACCAGCGATCGAAAAGAAGAAGAAGAAGACGAGTGCACTAAGTGTTCTGCTTGTGACAAGGATCAGAGGTGTGATGTGTGCCGGGCCTGGTCAGAAGCGACATGGAAAGCCTTCCAGAGATCACGACATGAGCAGTCAGGTAAAGCGTCGGTGTCTAAGAAAGATCTGGACGCAGCGTTAGCCTCTGTTAGGGCTGAGATGGCTGGGTCATTTCAGTCGATGCTAGATGAAACATTGGGACGGTTCATGATTCAGATGGCATCGACTGCAGTAGCTCCGCCATGATCCAGCAGGGTATGGACCCGTCGCTTGGCACCTGTCCGGCCATGGCTGGACCTAGTGGTATCCATAAAAGCGGCACCCATGAGGGTCCATTAGTGGTTGTCTCTGCTCTGTTAGTGCCGTGTACCGGTTCTGCCAAGGTTCTCTCATCCGCGGCATGATCTCCTCGGAGACAGGCCAGGTTATAGATCACGATCTATCACCTGAGGAGGAGGACTAACTACTGCAGCAGCTCCAGTCGGGCCTCGTTGAGCCTAAGAGCCTAAGGTATGGGATCCATCCTCATCCGAGCCAGTCCACGCTGGTTCAACAGGGTCCAGTCGTGTATATCGTTTATTCCGTTGGGGGTTAATACTACAGATATGGCGGTCATCGCTTCTTCAGCGCTCATTAGCGGAGAATTGCCTAAGGTCCCTAGGCAGGTCCGTAAGTATTGTTTACCGTCCATCGGTCCTGTCTTAGAAAATGTTGAATGGACAGCGTGTCATCTTCTTCAGCCGCTCCAGTTAGGAGGCAGGCTGCAGTTGTTTTCACATCAATGGGCAGAGGTGGTACGGGATTCCGTGGTTATTCATTGGATAACGTGTGGGTATTCTCCTGAATGTTCCCAAAGCGGACTGCTTCCACATCTTGCTATGGACCCCATTTGGACCCCAGTACCAATGGTGTCCGATCGGCTTTTAGCTATTCAAGAGATAAATGCTCTTTGCGAAAAAGGTGCTGTGCAATCAGTGCAAGATCAGCACAGCCCAGGCTTTTATTCGATCATGTTCCTGGTAGCCAAGCACACCGGTGGGTGGAGACCAGTGCTAAACCTGAAGCCATTGAATCAATTTGTCCAGTCTCCAAAATTCAAAAGGGAAACAACAAGGACTGTAATGGCGGGTTTAGCGAAAGGTATGTGGACAGTGTCAATAGACCTGAAAGATGCCTACTTCCACATTCCAATAAAAGAGGAGTTTCGCAAATATCTACGGTTTGCGTTCCAGGGCCGCATATGGCAATTCAAAGTCTTGCCTTTCGGTCTCACCACCGCTCCTCAGGTCTTCATGCGAGTGGTTCTTGCTATGACGATGCAACTCCGCACGAGGGGCGTGGCTCTTCATACGTACATAGACGATTGGTTGATCAAGGCCAACATGTTCTTCAAGGCAGCCTTCGAGTAGTAACAAACATGCTGAGCTCTCTGGGATGGGTGATCAATTTCGAAAAGTCAGATCTTATTCCATCTCAGAAATTTGTATACCTGAGCATGTTCTTCGATCTTCAGTCAGGCATGGTTTATCCATCCGAAAGCCGCGTGGACTCCATGATGACATTGTTGAAGATGCTGAAAAGGAGCCAATGGATTCCAGCCAGGACATGCCTGAAATTGCTGGGCTTAATGGTGTCAATGGAGTATGTGGTACCTTACTCAGCGTTAATACGGAGACCACTCCAATTGTACCTGATGTCCATGTGGTCTCAAAGGAGGGACAGCCTTTTCAAGCCAATTCAGTTATTGGAGCCTTTTTGTCATCACCTTCAATGGTAGCTAAATCGACAGAATCTCTTGCTAGGAGTTCCGTTGTCTCCTCCATCTCCTCCTTTTCACAGATGCATCACAGGAGGGGTGGAGGGGGGGGGGGCATGTCTGGAAGATCAGACAGCGTCCGGGGTGTGGAATAGGTTGAATGTTTTGAAACACATCAATAATCTGGAGATGTTGGCAGTGCAGTTTGCACTAGAGCATTTTCTGGATAATGTCAAGAACAAGATAGTGCTGATCAGATCGGACAATTCAACAGTGGTGTGTTATCTCAACCGCCAGGGCGGGACACGGTACCCGGAATTGTGCATGATTACTTGGAAGTTCTTGTGTTGGTGCAAGGAGATGAAAATCATCTTGAGAGCGGCACACATTCCGGGAGGGTTGAACATCCTGGCGGACTCATTGAGTCGTCGATTGGTTTGTCGACCAACGGAATGGCAGCTGAACCTTCCTGTAGCCGAGAAACTGTTCAGTTATTGGGGAAAACCCAACATAGATCTGTTCACAACAAAAGAGAACACAAAGATGGTTACGTACGTGTCTCCGATTCCAGATCTGCAAGCCTTCGCAGTGGATGCATTGGCCTTGAGTTGGGCAGGGATGTATGCATACGCCTACCCTCCAACAATCCTGATTCCAAACGTTCTGCAAAAAATCAAACAGGAGGAATGCCAAGTGCTTCTGATCGCTCCAGACTGGCCGAGCCGATCATGGTATTCGGATCTGCTAGACCTTCTGGTCTGCAGACCGGTTCTCCTTCTGCAGTTGCCGAATCTGATCTTCCAGAACAGAGGACGTCATTACCACGATCATCCGGAAATGTTTCAATTGACTGCATGATGGCAGTTATCTCAGAACGTTCAGTTAAGGAAGAATTTTCTGAGCAGGCAGCGAAATTCATCGCCTCTACCATAAGGGGATCAACTTCCGTGACCTATAATTATAGAATCAATAGATTTGCAGAATGGTGCTCGGAGCGAAATACAGATCCCTTTCGAGCCTCTGTTCAAATAGTAGCAGACTTTCTCTGTGAGCTATTCCACTCACGCGGTTTAGCTCCGTCAACTTTGGCAACATACAAGTCGGCCTTAGTGGCTGTCATTCCTAACCTATCTGCTGGGGGTGAAGAGAATTGCTTGCTTAATGAGATGATTAGAGGAATGGGCAATGAGCGGCCAAGACAACCATTAGCACTCCCACCATGGAGTTTTTCCCTGGCCTTACAGGTGTTGGGAGCTCATCCTTTTGAACCAATCAGAAGTATTGATTTGAAGCTTCTCACATGGAAGACGGTGTTCTTGGTTGCTGCCTGCTAGACGTAGGAGTGAGATTCATGCCTTGTCAGCAGAGCATGACCGCTTTTTAATTTCTGGGAAAGGTCTGCGTTTATTGCCTAGAGAGAATTTTAGGTCTAAAAAACAATCATTAAAGTTTCCAGGTAAGCCTATCATTTTACCTAGTCTAATCCGACATGATCCTTCCTCAGCGGAATGGTGTCCAGTTAGATCTCTTAAGATGTATCTCAAAAGAACATCTGCATGGGGATCAGATCCAAAATCATTATGGTTATGCTATAAGAAACCACATGGGAGGGCATCTAGGGACACCATTTCGAGGTGGATTGTAGAAACTTAAATGTACACACAATATCTACAGGTATTCAGATTGATAGGGCTAGGGCTCATGATGTCAGAGGGCTTGCTGCTTCCACAGCCTTATACAATGGTGTTTCATTGGAAGATGTAATGTCTGTTGCACAATGGCATTGTGAGTCCTCCTTTACTGATTATTATATGCGTGATCTCTCGGGCACATCGAACCCACTTGCAATTTCTAACCTGGCTAATCGGTCATCCAGGTAAGGGCACATCACACCTTTGTCATCAATGGGCTGTAAGTTACACTGCATGTTTTTTGGTGGTCTCATTGATAGATGTCCTGAGTTCTTGAGCTGTGACCATGGTTGCTTTGACTCTTCTAAGATGGTGAGTACTAGTATCTTGTTTGTAACTCACTGTCTCATTTATATTGTTTCATTCTTCGAATCAAAACTATTGATACGTTATATCCATATCGTTTTTGATTCGCAAATTTTAGAAAGTAGAAGCAGCTTTCTTACTATCTGAATAATCTTGACATGACTGAAGAATTGACACGGTTTAGATAGTAATTCTTTCCCTCTCTTTTTCTGATCCTTTTTTGGTGGTTAATTGGGTTCAGAAAGGGGGGTGGGGGGGGTGGGGAGGGTAGTGCGGTTGTGCGCCCAGTGGGATCACCCAGGTCAAAATTTGGTCCAATTCTAATATTCTCTAGTTATTGTCAGTCTTCTCCCATGTGGAGTTAATCAGTTCTCATTGAGGGGAAATTGGCTCTTGGGCCAGACCTCAACCCCTCGCACCAGTTTTATTTGACTGTCAAATTCTGGTGTTTATCATAGAGTGGCCCAGTAGGTAAGTATATTGAAGTAGAATCTATAATGCCTCTGCATTGGTTTCTACGAAATAGTATACTTACCTACTGGACCATGACCCAGCCTCAACCCCACCCCTCATGGTTGGGTCAGCTGCACGTTAGCTATTTCGCAAATATTTTCAGAATGGCTGGTTTGGACTCTGCACTGGTCAGTGTGACCGGCGTGGGAGTTTCCAGACACATCTAGGTACGGGTCCCTGATGTGTGTTGTTTAAATTGGGATTTATTTGAAAGGGTAGACATGTTATGAAACATATCATAGAGTGGTCCAGTAGGTAAGTATACTATTTTGTAGAAACCAATGCGGAAGCATTATAGATTCTGATATAGAAAACAGCACCTTCACTGCAACATTGTTCTGAACATGCACACTAGATATGATATGAGTTATAGCAACAGCCAGTCAAGTTAGTTACCGAGAATTCAGCATATTATCTATATGGAGTTCAAATTAATATCCTAAGATTTCATTGGTGACATTAGTAACACGGCATTGAATCTAAATGTTGACAACTTAGTTTAATATGTTGAGTGCCATCTATATTGGCTCACCTAATTGCAACATAAAACGCCGATAGACCGAGCCTTTGTGGGGCGGAGAGGCCGGGATCGTAACAGGGTGGTAAGTATCAACTCTCGTGAAAAAAGAAGTCCGTGATTTCGTTTATTTCACATCAAGAGTATACTTACCACCCTGATACTTTATGATATAGCCAGAATTCGTAAGAGAGTTCGGCGGGAGGGAGGCGAAGGTCAGAAGACCGGCTCATCCCTGGAAGAGCAAGCTTTTGCTTTTGGAGCACAACAAACATCTGAAATTGCGTATGTAAACACAATCAGGAAATGATTTGGACATCGGATAACACAATTGTAGGCTATCTAACAAATGTGCTATTTGTAAAGAGTGGGCGGGGATCTAACCTCTGAATTCTTCTGTTCTCAGGTGAAGATGATGGCAGAGGATGGCAAGAGGGTGAGGAAGGAGGAGAAGGGTAAGAAGAAGGTCTCCGAGAAGGGTGAGCTGGAGGCCTTCAAGGTAGAGTTAGTGAGTGAGATGCGCAGGACTTTGTAGGACCTGATGCCTGACATGCTTCATGGCATGTTGCCGGGCACAGGTGGTTCAACTTCCTGCGCATCGACCTCAGTGCAGGTAGCCCCCATCCCTGGATCATGCCCTCCTAGTTCGGGCAAAGTTAGTGATCCAGGGGTGGCTGACTTGGACCCAGGCTTGATGTTCGCATCGCCTGGTGATCCAGTGGCGCGAGTAGCATCAGGCGGGACACGACCAGCGGGCCTGACCACGATCACTCGCGGAGTACCCTCGTCATCTGCCTACGGGCATTCTTCTGGTCAGTCTGGATTAGCTTTCTTTGCTAACCTGGAGTCTAAGTTTCCTGCCCAGGAAGATGACAAAGACTACCTGTTCGGCCCACAGGACGATCATGAAGCCTATGGTACCGTTCCCTCGGGAGCAGGTTTCATGATTCAACCCGTGGGCCAAATTGGAGCGGACGGCCGCCCGTATAAGATACCATGCTTAGCCGTGGAATCTTATACGGACGACCCAGAGCGCGCTAGTGTGGCTTATGCCCCTTACACGAGCGCAGCCCCGGTGCGCGGCTTGCCCGTGAAGAATGTTGCCAGGGCAGTCGGGTACATCTGTAAGCCGCCTCCACAGCCCCACCTGCAAATGCCATGGAAGATGACGAGGGTCCATTGCTCGTCGGCAATTCGCAGGTGGCCATGGACGAGGACTGGTCTGACGCATGCACGTGGCTCCTTGCTGTCAGACCAGAGCTCTCCGTGGATGAAACAGCCACCAGTAACCCACGGGCATGGTTACAAGCTACGCCGTTGGCCACCTCGGCTCAATCTCTGCTGTATGCAGAGCCGCGAAGCCCCCCCCCCGCGCAGTTTCTAGACGTTGCCGAGTTACTGCCAGTCAGTACATTCGGTATGGTCTAGCGCCCAGACCGAGCGCGGACGACCACACCGCTCTGGGTGAAGACATGCGGCCAGGCTCTTGTGCTGACATGAGCGCGCTGTGCTCGGGCGCTATGCACTCAGCAAATGCCGCACTGCGTTATTCGCAGGTGGCCATGGACGAGGACTGGTCTGGCGCATGCGCGTGGCTCCTCGCTGTCAGACCAGAGCTCTCCGTAGATGAAACAGCCGCCAGTAACCCAGTTACAGGCTAAGCCGTTGGCCACCTCGGCTCAATCTCTGCTGTGTGCAGAGCATATCGTAGATACGTTCGCTGTGGCAAAGGAGTCGATTAGACCGAAAGGTTGGCTCGTGCTGCTGTACGTCAGCCAGTGCTCCAAGCGCAGGGAGCAGCCCGCTCACCGAGGTGTGCGTGGCGCTGGGCATGGTGCGCAGCGCATGGTAACCGGGCCTGATGGCCTAAAAGAATTTTTGGTTACCACAGGTACCACTCAGGTGTTGTCATACGTACCAGAGACATGCCCACTTCTAAAATTTATGTGCACCCCATTAACCCTAGGTGCACCAGTGGGAGGTCGATTGACTTTCCACATTCAGGAGTGGGGTTAGAGAAGGGGATGTGGACAGCTTTGATAGATCTGAAAGACACTTATTTCCACATTCCCATTGCAAGGAGTTTTCGTCGGTTCCTGAGATTTGCTTTTCCGCGACGCCTATGGGAATTCAAAGTTTTCCCATTCAGAATTTTGACGGCTCCGAGGGGCTTCACTTGAGTGGTCCTTGCTATCACAGCTTTCCTCCACAGGAGAAATATAGCGGTCCACACTTACATAGATGACTGGTTGCTAAAAGCACACAAGGCAGAAACCGTGACAGCAAATCTGGAGATAGTTTTGAAAACTAACAGATTTAGGCTGGATAATCAACTGTCAAAAATCAGAGCTGACTCCATCCCAGAAGTTTTTACCTGGGTATGTTCTTCGATCTGGAGATCCCAAGAGAGTGGAGAATCTCCTCGTGCATTCAATTGCTTTGCAGCAGTCGTCATATTCTAGCACAAGTCTTTTCACATCAAGAGTATACTTACCTCCCTAATACTTTTGATATTGCTAAATATCGGCTTTCACTCAATAAAACACTCAGATTAAAAACAGTTAGGTGCCCCTACTGGGCAGGGAGTTAGAGGTAGTCCGGCGGATGCTCGCCCCACCACCGCGCATGCGCCGACTACTACTTCCTCTTTGCTCATTTATTGGCTAAGGGTTACATGCGGTTTTGTGCTACTCTACATTTTCTGCGCGTTTACCTTGTTTTTCACTTATTTGACGGTTGTTGTACGTTCGTGTCATGTCGGAAAAAGAGGACTCACCTTTGGAAGGAGCTGGATCTCTTTATCAGGTGATTTCTTTGATATTCTAGCGTGTTTTGTCCCGGTTTAATGTGTTTCCGGGACTCGCGCTTACCGTGATTAGCGCCTGTTTGAGTTGGTTTTTTACAACATGGTGCTTCATAGGTCTCATTTCTCTTTGTGTTTTTGTCCACAGGTATCACGTAGAAGCTTTGATGGACTTCTCGGCACAAGAGGATATGTTTCTCTCCACCACGGTTCCATTTCCTACTAATACTGTTAGGTTATCTAACCAAAAAATCTATGTTCAGTGAGTTGGAGGCTTGTTATAAAGGTCTTCTCACTTTGCCCTCTTGATCCAATTCCTTCCCCTTCGGTGGAGAGAATGTAGAGGCGTACTATGGTGGAGTTCTCCGGTACATCACGTTGGATGGTTTGTCTGTACAAGGTGTCAGGTATCTAATTATTGATAAACAAAAGGGGAGATAATTTCCTTTTTTGCCAATGCTAGAATTGGAAGGAGTTATCTCTGTATATCTGATTGCTGTGTACTCGAAATGCCAATTCAACGGGAATGTTCCGGTTACTTATACAATTCGTTCTTGCACTTGGTGCTTGTTGCGGATCGATTATTTTTGTCACGGGATTGATGACGTCATAATCGGCCTTGGCCTTTATTAACATTTAACGTTTTGTCCAACGCTGGTTCTTCTTGTCTTGCGATCTTTAGGATCCTGTCCCTCTCTTTTTAGTTGGTTTTGAGTTCGCTAACCTTAACTATCTTGCTCATTGTCCTTGTCCTTTGTCCTGTTTCAGAGACCTGGTTGCCCGTCCTGCGGGAGGTTTCTGAAGAATAGATTCGTACCGCACTTGTGCTTCAGCTGCAGTCCCTGTGGACCGTTGCTGAAGTGCGATGTATGTAAGCAGTGGGGGGGGAGATCTAATGTCTGATTTTCTCTCATTGCAGGCGAGGGAGAAGGTGATGGAGGAAGAGAGGAAGAAGAAGAAGGAGGGTAGTAAGACGCTAGGTGGTGGCATCACAGCAGCAGAGAGTTAGTTTTCTCTCCACCATGGTTCCATTTCCTACTAACACTGTTAGGTTATCTAACCAAATGAAAAATTATGTCCAGTGAGTTGGAGGCCTAGTATAAAGGTCTTCTCACTTTGCCCTCTTGATCCAATTCCTTCCCCATGAGGTGGAGAGAGTTAAGAGGCGTGCAGATGGTGGAGTTCTCCGGTTCGTCACGTTGGATGGTTTGTCTATACAAAGTGTCAGGTATCTAGTTATTGATAATGTGGTGATGTTAATTATAGTAAGCAAAGGGAGATAATTAACATTTTTGCCAGAAAAGAGTTATCTATATGTATCTGATGGTTGTGTAGTCGACGTATCCATTCAGCATACAATTCGTCCTTGCACTTGGATGTTTTGTTGGGATCGAATTTTTCCTGTCACGGGATTAATGACGTCATAATCAGCCTGGCTATGTATTTATCAGCAATTCAAGTCGCTATGCTGGTTTCTGATGTATATTGATCTTTATGATCGTTTTCCTTCTCTTTGAGTTGGTTTGAGTGTCTAAGCTTAACTAGTTTGCTCATACTCCTTGTCCTTTACCCTGTTTCAGGGACCGGGTTGCGCGTCCTGTGGACGTTTTCTACATGATAAGTTCTGGCCTCATCTTTGCTATCAATGTAGCCCTTGTGGTCCCTTGGCTAATTGTGACATATGTAAGCACTGGGGGGGGGCGAGTTAATGTCCGAATTCTTGTGCTGCTTACAGGCGACGGACAAGGTGGTAGAGGAGGAGAAGAAGAAGAAGCGGAAACGAGAGGTTGTAAGTAGGAAGGGTAAGGGGAAGGCCTCATCCGCGGTGGATATGGAGGCCTTCAGGTCCGAAATGTTGCAAGAGATGCAGAGGACAATAAAGGATTTGGTCCCAGAGTTGCTTCGCAGCATGCTTCCTGGGCCAGCTCCTTTGTTGTCCTCGGCATCTGCTTCCGAGCAGGTGATCCCCGCCTCTGAATCCGGTCTCTTTAGGTCCGGTCCGTTTGTGGATTCAGAGGTGGCCCCTTTGTTGGGGGCAGTCCAAGACCCTGGCAGCAGGCATGGCGCCGCGCCGAGGGGCCGTGGACAACGGTTGTTGCTGGGACCCGCGGTCTGCTCATCAGACCCCGGGTATCCGCGCGCCGAAGGTGTCAAGGCCTCCTATGGCACCTTTCCTGGCCAGTCCGGGTTAGCTCTCTTTGCTGACCCGGAGTCTAATCTTTCTGGCCAGGAGGAAGAGGATCTCCTGCTAGGGTCGCCTTCTGAGGACGTGGCCATGGAATACGACGTCTGTGCACCCCTCGCGGGGAATACAGGCGACGTGTTCCGTGGTTCTACTCTCGCAGGAGTAGATTTCACGGTCCAGAAGGTGTCCCTGGGCGGTGCTGTTGACCACGGATACCGCATACCTCGGCTTGCCGATGGTGTCGCTGGTGCTGGTGGCGGTGTTTACCCCACGCTCTGCCACGGCGCCTGCTCCTGGTCAAGCCGCGGAGTTCAGCATGCCTGCTCTCTCGGGCCCGCATGCTTTTCCGGGCTTGCCAGGGGTATCAGCTTATCCGCCGTCGACGCCAACTGCGAGTGCTCTGGAGGAAGACGAAGGCCCTCGTCTAGTAGAGCGCTCGCAGTTAGCCACGGAGGAGGATTGGTCGGACGCTTGCCAGTGGCTGGTAAGTGTTCGGCCCGATCTACCCGTGGAGTTGCCGGCTAGCCAGCGTGACCATAGGCCGTGGTTAGCTGGTAGGCCGGCGGCTACCGCTATGCCATCTCTGCCGCTGGCTGAGCATGTCGTGGACATGTTCGAAGCGGCGGAGGCGTCCATTAAGGTTAATGGACGTCTCGCGAAGGCCCCTCGCGAGGTGGCGAAGCGTTGCCGCATCGTGCCCCTGGAATACCAGCGGTACGGTGTGGTGCCAAAGCCAAGCGTGGATGATCGCGCGGCTTTAGGCGAAGATGCGCGGCCGGGCTCCCGTTCTGACACGGGAGTCTTGTGCTCGAACGCGTTGCGTTCGGCGAATGCCGCGCTGCGTGATGCGGAGGAGAGTGGGGGGGCGTCGATTGCCGCTCTGTCCCACGTCTCCCAGCTGCTACAGGGGGTGGTAGCGGCCTCCGCATCACGCCAGCCAAGCCCGGTAACAGTCCAGAGAGCCATCCAGGATGGTATCAACCTGGCTTTGGACTGTTTGACGCGGGCGGTGACCAGAAGTGTCTGGGCGAGGCACACGTTTGCCCTTGACAATCTGTGCCCGTCCCAGGACCTGTATAATAGGCTGCTGCGGACGCCTATGACAGGTCCTGGTCTCTTTGGGGGTGAGGGATGACGCCTATGACAGGTCCTGGTCTCTTTGGAGGTGAGGGATGCAGGCACCTCCAGGAGACGGTCACTCTGGTTAACAACCAGAGGGCGCTGCGTGAACAATTTGAGGTGCTCCGGCGGGAGCGTGTTCGCGCGGCACCCCCTGCATATCGTCCTCTGCAGGCTCGAGGTGGTGCTGGCCAGGTCAGAGGCCAGCCACCGTCGCAACGTAGGCCTAGGCCACGTGCGATTCGGCCAGCAGCGAGGGGGGCGCAGGCTCCCCAGCCGCACCCAGCCAGACAGCCGCCCGCGCACCGTGGTGCGCGCGGCGCTGGGCGGGGCGCGCGGGGATCTGGTCGCGGCAATCGGGCCTGATGGGCTGGTTACCGCGGTGGGAACCACTCCGGTGTTTTACGCCGAGAGGACAGTGCCACTCTGGCACTCCTTATGTCCGCCTCTATCCCTAGGTGGACCGGTGGGCGGCCGTTTGGCCGGCCACTTGCCAGAGTGGAAGCGGTTGACTCAGGACCGTTTAGTCTTGCGATGGCTTTCAGTCGGGTATCGTCCCGACTGGATGACAGGCCCGCCATCGCGACTGTCTCTCGCGCCGATCTGGACTCCTATTCCACGGGATCCGGATCAGAGGTTGTGTATAGAGGAGGAAATAAGTTCCCTCATACTAAAAGAAGCCATTCAGCCGGCACAGAGGTGCCCGGGCTTCTATTCAACCCTCTTCTTAGTGAAGAAAAACACCGGAGGGTGGAGGCCGATTCTCAACCTCAAGCCTTTGAACAAGTTCATAGAGACGTCCAGTTTCAAGATGGAGACTGTGCGCTCGGTATTGGCGGGGTTGGAGCGAGGAATGTGGACCGCTTCCATAGATTTGAAGGATGCGTATTTCCACATTCCCATAGAGAGGAGTTTCCGTCACTTCCTGAGATTCGCATTTCAGGGCAGGCAGTGGGAATTCAGGGTGTTACCCTTCGGGATTTCCACGGCTCCTCGGGTCTTCACCCGTGTGGTTCTCGCGATCACTGCATACCTCCGCAGGAGAAGCATAGCAGTCCACACGTACATAGACGACTGGCTGTTGAAAGCACACACCCGTTGTCAGCCAATCTGGAGATTGTTTTGAAAACTCTCTCGGACTTGGGCTGGATGATCAATTTCCCGAAATCAGAGCTAACTCCATCCCAGAAGTTTGTTTACCTGGGCATGTTCTTCGATCTGGAGACGGGGTATGTGTACCCCACTCAGGAGAGGGTTCAAATACTCATCTCGGTAATACAGTCGGTGTGCGACAGTCGTCATGTCCTGGCACGGGTTTACTTGAGAATGCTGGGCTTGATGGTTTCTTTGGAACCAGTCATTCCGCAGGCCGCCTTGCGCAGGCGCCCGATCCAGTTGTTTCTCATGACACAGTGGACCCAGAGTTCAGGTTCGCTGGACTCGAACGTGTCAGTGTTGGCGCCTCTGATTCACCACCTGCAATGGTGGTTGAATACAGAGAATCTCTTGCCGGGGGTTTTGCTAACCCCTCCCCACCCTCAGGTGACTGTGTATACAGATGCATCAATGGAGGGGTGGGGAGCTTGTCTGGAAGAGTCCACAGTATCAGGGCTTTGGGATCTGGATCAGTCCAAGGAACATATCAATCTACTAGAGCTAAGAGCAGTAGTCCTGGGCCTGGAACATTTCTTAAAGAATGTTCAGGGCAAGATTGTTCTGATTCGTTCAGACAACTCGACAGTAGTCACTTACATAAACCGCCAGGGCGGAACGAAGTCGCCCAGTCTCTGTATGATGACATGGAAACTGCTTTGTTGGTGCCTGGATCATGGGATCACCTTGAAAGCAGTTCATATTCCGGGGAGGTTAAATCTGCTAGCAGACTCATTGAGCCGAAGGATGAGTGTTTTACCCACGGAATGGCAACTAAATCAATGTGTGGCGGATCGTCTGTTCGACCATTGGGGGAAACCCAACATAGATTTGTTCGCAACGAAGAAGAATGCGAAGATGACGACGTACGTCTCTCCGATTCCAGACCCAAGCGCTTTCGCAACAGATGCGTTAGCTATCAGCTGGGAGGGAATGTATGCATACGCATTCCCCCCAGCAATCCTGATTCCAAAGGTGCTTCAGAAAATCAGGCAGCAGGAGTGCCAAGTGCTTCTGATCGCCCCGGATTGGCCAAGCCGATCGTGGTATACGGATCTGCTGGACCTTCTGGTCTGCAATCCGGTTCCGCTGCCTCTGATGGACGACCTTATCTTCCAGGGCAAGGCCCTTCACGACAATCCGTCAATGTTCCGATTGACTGCGTGGATGTTGTCAAGGAATCTAGAATTAAGGAGGGCTTTTCTGAGCAAGCGGCCATGTTTATGGCCAAAGCCAGGAGGGGGTCAACCTCCAGAGCATATAATTATAAAATCAACAGATTTGCAGAGTGGTGCTCAAAAAGATGTATTGGTCCAATGGAATCATCTATTCAGGTAGTGGCTGATTTCCTCTGTCACCTATATGATGCCTATAGCCTCAAGCCTAACTCTATTGCTGGTTATAAATCAGCTTTAATGACTGTTATCCCTTGCTTGGCTAATAGGGGGAGTGATGAAGTAAGTACATTAAATGTATTAATTAAAGGCATGGGCAATCTAAGACCAAGGAATCCTCCACTGATTCCGTCTTGGAGTTTATCACTGGTGCTCCAGGTACTAGGTGATAAGCCTTTTGAACCACTTAGTTCCATTTCTATGAAAATGTTAACTCTTAAAACTGTATTTTTAATTGCTGCGGCCTCGGCGAGGCGTAGGAGTGAGATTCACGCCTTATCAGCCGAGGTTGACCGTTTTGTGGTTACAGGGGAAGGCCTTAAGCTTCTACCTAGGATTAATTTCTTGTCTAAAAATCAGTCATTGAAATATCCAGGTCAGCCTATTTTTTTGCCATCTTTAACTAGATATGATCCTGGTTCTAAAGTATGGTGTCCCGTCCGGGCGCTGCTCCGGTACAGACAGCGTACTTCGGAGTGGCGTACCGACCTATCAGCTTTATGGTTGTCATATATTGAACCCCATGGTAGGGCGTCTAAGGACACCATTTCTAGGTGGATTGTGGAATGTATTCAATTTTGTCACAAATCCGCCACCGGGCGACAGGTTGACGTGGCCAAGGCTCACAGTGTCCGCGGTGTCGTGGCATCCACTGCCCTGTTTAGTGGTGTCCCTGTGGATGATATTATGTCAGTGGCTCAGTGGCACTGTGAGTCAAGTTTTACAGACCATTACCTCCGTGACACCTCTAACCCTCTCGCCTTGTCGATTTTGAAACAATAACCGCTTTATGTTTGTGAAGAGTGCTTCCGCATTGCTTATATACTTCGCCATTCAGCGACGGTGACAACCACTTGTCGGGACTGTATCATGCTTCTCTACTGGAATCGTGATGACAGCTTCCTAGTACAACAAGGTCAGTCTTGTTCATGTGTTGTTCATTGTTTTGTATTGTCACGTTACCCAGTGTTATTAATATGGTGATGGTTTATGTGGGTTGTGGTTCTTTAGAGAGAGTATACGAAAATGGAGAGTAAAGAGAGTTGATACTTACCTCCCTAGATACGGACCCGGCCTCTCCGCCCCACAGAGGCTCGGTCTTCAGGCTCTTGGTAGTTGCATGTGTTAGCCAATAAATGAGCCAGAGGAAGTAGTAGTCGGCGCATGCGCGGTGGTGGGGCGAGCATCCGCCGGACTACCTCTGACTCCCTGCCCAGTAGGGGCACCTAACTGTTTTTAATCTGAGTGCTTTATTGAGTGAAAGCCGATATTTAGCAATATCAAAAGTATTAGGGAGGTAAGTATCAACTCTCTCGTGAAAAAAGAAATCCTAGATTTCGTTTAATCTGAGAATGCTAGGTCTGATGGTTTCAATGGAACCAGTCATTCCTCAGACAGCCGATTCAGCTGTTTCTAATGACTCGTGGACGCAGAGTTCAGGATCACTGGACTCGTGCATTCAAGTGTTGGATCCTCTCATTCATCACCTTCACTGGTGGATGTAGAGAGAGAACATCCTGGCAGGGTCATGCTGACCCCTCCCCACCCTAAAGTAATGATGTTTACGGATGCATCGATGGAGGGATGGAGAGCGTGGCCATAATATCAGGGCTTTGGAATCTGGATCAGTCAAAGGAGCATATCAACATGCTAAAATTATGAGCTGTAATCCTCGGCCTGGAACGCTTCTTAATGGAAGTGGAGGGAAAGCTTGTGTTGATACGTTCAGACAACTCAACAGCAGTGAGTTACATAAACCGTCAGGGCAGAACGAAGTCACCTAGTCTCTGTATGATGACATGGAAACTGCTTTGCTGGTGCATGGATCATATGATCACCTTGAAAGCAGTTCATATTCCGGGAAGGCTGAATCTGTTAGCAAACTCATTGAGCCGAAGGATGAGCATTCTGCCTACGGAATGGCAACTAAATCAATGTGTGGCGGATCATCTGTTCAATCATTGGGGGAAGCCCAACATTGATTTATTCGCAAGGAAGAAGAACGTATGTTTCTCCGATTCCAAATCCAAGCGCTATCGCAATAGATGCGCTAGCTATCAGTTGGTAGGGAATGTATGCATACGCATACCCTCCAACAATCCTGATTCCGAGGATTCTTCAGAAAATCAGACAGGAGGAATGCCAAGTGCTCCTGATCGCCCCAAATTGGCCAAACCGATCATGGTTTATGGATCTGCTGGAACTTCTGGTCTGCAATCCGGTTCCTCTGCCTCTGATGGACAATATTATCTTTCAGGGCAAGACCCTTCACAACAATCTGTCAATGTTTCAATTGACTGCATGGATGTTGTCAAAAAATCCGCAATTAAGGAGGGCTTTTCTGAGCAAGCAGCCAATTTTATGACCAGAGCCAGAAGGGGGTCAACCTCCAGAGCATATAATTATAAAATCAACAGATTTGCAGAATGGTGCTCAAAAGAGGTGATTTCCACGCTCAAGATATCAGAGGTCAGTGTATGTGACCATATTTATTAAAACTGATTTTCTTAGAAAACGCTTTGACAGCCATCCACAACATGGACTGGCGCCTACTACCTTCAGTATCAGAACCGTCATTGGGATCAACCGGTTCCGCTACTTTCAGTATATCAGATGAACCACAAGGTTCATCAGCACGGAACCGCCACAATCAGGCAATGGGAACAGGTACCGCCATCACGACCGTATCTACAATGGTTCCACAGAAACTCACAATGACACTAGCAGAAACTGGCTGTCAATAAGCTCCAGAATCATTCACAAAAATGACTAGAACCGGACACAGCCCTCCAGGATGATGTAGAAAACACAAGAAATATTTCCATCAGGTCCTGGACCCAAGGAGGTGGTTAAAAAAACACCACACAAAGCTTCCATACATACCCAAAATCGTGGGTAACTGACAAACTAGAAACGTGATATATATGATCACACGAGGACACTGCAAAAACAAGTGGGAGAAATGAAAAGTACGTTCAGATCAGAATTTAAGAGCACCTAGGCTAAATCACTAGTTTCCGCAAGCACATATGCTATGATATCCCTGTATCTGGATACTTCACATCAGAAGGCCATACTAAGAGCGATGTGCAATTTAGGATTTTTCATCTGTCATCAGACGCCAATGACCAGATCTCCACGTCTTGGAGACAAGCAGAAGAAAGCCACTAGGCACAAAACATCCACTGTGTGGCACCCCTTGACATCACTAAGGCGGGGTGAGAATGCCACAAAAGAGTCTCCCACTCTATGTCTTAATTAATGTATTATTTAAAAGGGTGAATTCTTCTTTTTCCAATGTCTAGTAATTATTTTTTCAAGTATTAGAGAATGTGCTAGTCATTTAGAGCAGCATTTTTTCCTAACCTTCCTAATAAAGGGGTGTGTGTGTTTGTGGGGTGGGGTGTGTGGTTGTTGGGGTGGGGGGGGGGGGGTGTGTTGCAAAATTCTAATCCTGGTTGTGTTTCAGACACAATTTCAGATGTTTTAAATCTCTTGAAAATTCAAAGAGCTAGTCTCTTCGTGGGTGAACTGATTTTAGGTCCTTGCCTCCCTCCCGTCAACTTTACTTTCAAATCCTGGCTTTTATCAAGAGTGTTAGGGAGGTAAGTGTGTTCTCATGATGTGAAATATGAACAAATTTCTTTTTCACGAGTGAGATGACATACTTACCTCCCTAACAGGATCCCGGCCTCTCCACCCCACGGAGGCTTGGGCCTTTGGTTATTTGAATAGTTGCTTCTATGTCAGCCAATATTTAGTAACGGAAGTACCAGTATGCGCATGCGCAGAGGTGGGGGTCTGACATGTGCATGACTGTGTACATTCCACCTGCCCAGTAGGGGAACCTAACTTTTTATAATTCTGAAAATTATTAATTTAGAGTATATCAGGAGTGTTAGGGAGGTAAGTAGGTCATCTCACTCGTAAAAAATAAATTTGATAAATTTTCCTATTAACACTTAACTCTAACACTCATATCAGCCAAAAATGGCTTCTTCAGTGGTCTTGGGGAATGTCCATTTGCAGCCCAAGAGAAGACTATTTTGAAAATTTACAACTGGGTCGATAACCGAGCCAGTCATTCCAGTGGTAAATTGTCAAAAATAGTCTTCTTGGTCTGCAAATTGACATTTTCTTTGAAAAAAATTTTAATTTTCTTGAACAAATTCAAGGGTTAAAGGATTAAGATCAGAAATGATAAATTCTTTATCATCTTTATGAGGTGAAGAATGGTTTGTTGAATATTTTGAAACTAATTTGACTTGGAGCTGTTGCTGTCTTGGCAGCAGTATCTGCCAGGCAAATTAGTTTCAAAATATTCAACTGCTTGCTTATATAGTTATGTTGAAATGTCAACTGCCGATGTGTGTTGCTATGATTATTTTACTGAGATGTTTGGTCCAATGGGAATATGTTGTCTTATGGTGACCAGTGTTTAAATCCTATAATGAACACTGCTCAAGTAACAAGCTATCATTGTTTATTTGTTCCACATTATCATTGCAGTGTGATCATCATTGATGAAGCTCATGAGAGAACATTGCACACAGACATCTTGTTTGGACTTGTCAAGGATATAACCAGATTTCGGCCAGACATCAAGCTACTCATCTCCAGCGCCACTCTTGATGCGGAGAAGTTCTCAGCAGTAAGTACCATATATTATGCTATGACCTTGAAATTCATGAAGGGTGTCTTTCTGTCTGTCACTCAAATATCTGATGTCATAATCAAATACATCACATGTTAGTTGATGTCCCAATCAAAAGAACATGTAATTCTGTAAAATATTCAACAGCTTAGTTGTATAGTTTCAGATGGATTCCAGCACTTTAAAAGTGGGTGGTGCTTACCGTAATTTCTCGACTAAAGGCCGCCCTCGAATATAGGATGCTGTCCCAAATTTGACCAAAATTCGCTCAAAAAACTTGTATTCAAGTATAAGACGCTGTTAGATTTAGAAAAAACGTACCTTTAAAAAATCGAAAATTGGTATCAAAAATAACCATCAATCCGGTCATGTTTAATGCATGACTAAAAATTATCATGATGTTAGAGAAATTATCAAATAGGACCGCCTAAATATTGTGTATCTTCAATAAAGATTGTTTATTACATCAAAATCAATCTAATTTTGGCATAAAATGTCTCCTTGAAAACATCGAAATCGTGTGATAGAAACAGATTGTAATGGCTCTTTTGTGTTTGGAGGCGCTGTGTGATCTTATGCGCTAACGGGAGTTGGTTATCTGGCTCTTTTGTGATTTGAGGCGCTGTGTAATCTTATGCGCTAACGGGAGTTGGTTATCAAACAGGTACGGGAACATTCAGTTCCTATCGCGCAATGATGATATATAGCAATTTCCGAGTTCCGAGTCCAGAATATTTATATCCGAGTACTCGCTCTAATTAGAATAAAGATCTTTTGCGATTGGAGGCGAATCACATGATTTATACACGTATCTTTTCTCGACGCCATTTTATGTCAAATTCTGGATTAATTTTGATGTAATAAGTGATATGTATTAAAGAATAAGCAATATTTAGGCGCCCAATTTAATAATTTCACTTCCGCTTAGTGTTTTTGGAGTATACATTAAACATAGTCGTCAGGTGGCGCGAATTGGCTAGGGTAACATTTAGTTCAATTTCCGTGGTATAATCTGTGACTTTTTAAGAAAGATTTCGACCCAAAAATGTGCGGAAGGAATGTTCTCGATTATAGTACGCACCCCCCTTTCTAGTACATGTGTTTTGACCAAAAAACTGCGTCCTTTAGTCGAGTTTTAACGGTATCTAGAAATGAGTGGGACATAGGTCAAAATGGGTCCCTCTATTAAGAATAATTTGGTACTTTTATTTTATCCACACGTTTTCAAAAAACGTCAAGGATATTGTAATCGCCTCCGTCCATCTGTCTGTCCATCCGTCACGCTATCCTCCCAAACCATTGGATGGATTAAAATCAGATTTGGTATGTGGGTTACCCATATGATTCCGCTTTGCAAGACGGTGTTTAGATTTGGCTCTGCCCCCACGGGGTGTGGCAGGGGTAAAAAAAACTCCTGACTAGATGGAACTCAACTAAATTTGATATCTGAGTTACCCATATGATTGCGGAGTGCAAGAAGCCATTTAGATTTGGCTCCGCCCTCAGGGGGTGGGGGATGGGTCAAAAGGTCAAATTTTAACCTGCGGAAAATGATTGTAGCATCTCCTCCGAAACCGAATTTGGTCTATGTATTACCCATATCAATGTGGAGTACACGAGCACATTTACATTTGCCCCCCCCCCCCCCCCCCCAGGGGTGGTTGAGGGGTTGGGTCAGAAGGTAACAAAAATTGATTTTAATGCCACTCCACTGACACTGTTGGACGGAATTCAACGAAATTTAGTATGTCAGTTACCCATACCAATGTCCCCAGCGGGTTGAGGATGGGGTCAAAAGGTCATGAAATTGATTGTAATGCAACTCCTCTGAAATGGTTAGACAGAACTCAACCGATGATATCTGAGTTACTCCTATGATTGTGGAGTGCTAGAGGCCATTTAGACTTGGCTCCACCCCCAGGGGCGGGAGAGGGGCCATAAGTCAAATTTTAACCTGCAGAAATTGATTGTAATGCATCACCTTCAAAACCATTGGACGGAATTCAACCAAATTTGGGATGTGAGTTACCCATATCAATGTGGATTGGATGAGCACATTTACACTTGGCCCCGCCTCCAGGGGTAGGGGATGGGGTCAAAAGGTCATGAAATTAATTGTAATGCAACTCCTCTGACACTGTTGGATGAAATTCAACCAAATTTGGTATGAGTTACCCATATGATCGCAGAGTGCAAAATAGGATTTGCATTTGGCTCCGACCCCGGGTGTGAGTTGCGGGGTGTGTGAAATGTTCAAAGCCATGAACGTGGAGATTTGCGATGATGCATCATCGATCGATCAATCTAGTATAAACTTGCTTCTCAGCCCATTTAATATTTCTGGATATGAACACGTATGTAATATTCAGCGAAAGATTTACATTGTTTATATTATAATGCCTAAGAAATAATTTTATTGGTTAGATAACTCTTAATAACCCCACATGCTCCGTGACACCTTGGCGACCATCTTGGATGACCTAGTTTTCGCGAAAATGACTTCTTCTCCTGAACCGCTGAAGGGATAGAGCTGAAATTTTGTAAATATGCTTAGGGACCAAGGGCCTTTCAAGTTTGTTTAAGGGAAGTTTGTTCGTTAATGATGGCCGCCATCAGCCAATCAAAATTTAGCGTTTCTTGGTCGTATTGGGTTTTTTGTATTTGATGTATTTTGATGACGAAAATTGCTGTATATATGCTTATCAGGGTGGCGAGTTCAAATATGCCACTTTCGAGACTGTTGGATAAACGGTTTGACCGCCATCTTGGTTTGTTTTCCTGCCATGGGCTCCCATAGTAAAGCAATGGGCCCATAGTAAAGCAATGGGGGAATTCTTTAAACGACTTCTCAAGAACCACTGGGCCGATTTCAATTATATTTGGCAGAATGCAGCCTTAGGGCATAGAGGTCTAAGTGTGTTCAAACGAAGCTGATCGGCCAAAATCCAAGATGGCCACCGACTAAACCAGCCAATTTTTAGAAATGTCTTTAAAAATCTCCGAAACGGCTTGGAGGGTGATTCAAAACTCAGGAAACATCATCTAATGCTGGAGAAGAACCAATTTGTTCAAGAGAACCTGATTGGTCCATTGGCTTGGTGGCCATCTTGGATGACCTAGTTTTTGCGAAAACAACTTCGTATCCAGAATCGTTGAATGGATTGGGCCAAAATTTGGGAGATATGATAAGGGACTAAGGGCCGTTAAGTTTTGTTCAAATGTAGTTGATGCATAAAGAAACATGGCTTCTGTTTTCTTGTAATAATTCTGCTCAACTCTGTAGGGTTCTACTTATTGTTGATGACCTTTCTGGTTGAAATGCCTATGATGCAGGTGAGCGATACAGGCTCCTTGGGCCTCTTGTTAATGTTGTCGTCAACGTCATAAGTCAAGTTCGACTTGCTAACTATAGTCAGTTTCATGGTTTACTGAACATGCGCAGTCGCTATGCCAAGCCGAACACTGAATAGTTAACTACTTCGTTGCTACTCGGTTCCCCATTGAATTAATATTGCAGAAAATTTGGAGCCTAGTACCAGTCATTAACCCTTTCTGTCATCTGTTTTGATGACCTACGAAAATGGGTTATTGTTGTCTGCTAACACTTCAAAAAGCGCCCATATCACAATGTGGGAAGCAGTAGGGGCTTGGGAACATTGGCATACAATGGGAAAGCATAATTTCATCAAACCTAAGTTATTTAGTAAAATATTTACACTTTAATATGCATTTAATTGTGGCAAGCGATCGGTGTCCGCCATTTTGAAACTTACGCAAATATCGCACTAACTATCTGAACCTAGGTCTGGTGCTCGGTTGACTGTAGTTGACTAGCTAGTTAACTATTTGAAGTTTGACTGGTATTCCAGTTATCTATAGTTAGCTTTGGTTAGGAGTCAAACTTGACCATAGCTGTTGTTGGTTTTGTTGGTGTTAGATCTTGTTTCTATTAAGGCATGTTTCAATAACTCTGGGTCTCCTGGAGGGATCTCCAAACATGGGCGGAAGCTTGCCCGAAGACGTATTCCAATTTTAGGGTCACAAGCTAAAACACAACAGCAACTGCTTTCAGGAACATTGTTTAAAATAAATATGCACTTCTGACCTCATGTCCGATTGAAAAATATGTCAGTGATGGAACTATTGGACAAAGTTGTCCATGTTTTATTATTTATGAATTCCCAGTTGCAAGGTAAGTATAATTTGTTGGGTATTTTGGCAAGTAATCTGTTTTGTGATCGTTTTCTGTGCCACAGTACACACACCTAATCAAGAATTTTGAAATAACCGATCATTGTAAACAGAACGGAAATATACACAAAACTTGAAATAATTCATATGTTGCTAAAACACACGCAGCCGAGAATAAGATGAGTGATTATAACAAAGCATTTTCCTCAACAAAATAATCCGAGCCAAAAGGGTGTGACGTCACCCGCCCAGACTATTTTTTATTTGATGGATTTTGAGGCCAAAATTGGTTCTATATATGTTTTTGGGTATTCTGAGCTCAAATTTGCAATTTTCGAAACTCAGATAAACGGTTTGGCGGCCATCTTGGATAATTTTCTCGTCAAAAGCTCCCATGCTAAAGCAATGGGAAATTTAAAATGTCTTCTCCAAAACTACCAGAGTGATTTCAATTATATTTGGCAGGAAACATCCTTAGGGCATAAGGATCCAAGTTTGTTCAAAGGAACCCGATCAGCCAATTTGCCCAGCGGCCATTTTGGATTTTGACCAATTTCAGGAAATGTCTTTAAAAATCTCTGAAACCACTAGGGGAATCTTCATCTAGGCCAAGAGGTAATCCACGTTTGTTCAAGAGGACTTGATTGACCAAATGGTTCGGCGACCATCTGGGATAACCTGGTTTTCATGAAAATGACTCCTCCAGAATCGCTGAAGGGATCATGCTAAAATTTGGGCCATTAAAATCTGTTCACGGGAAGTTGATCCATCAAAAAAACATGGGCGCCGTGGGGCAATCAAAATGTACTGTGTTTGGCGGCCATAAAGTGTAAGTGTCCACAAACTCATTTAAAAGACTGCTAAACCACCCACCAACAATTTTAACAGAAATTGATGGTGCTCCAGGTGAGAGACACAGGCCCCTTGGGCCTCTTGTTTTTGTGGCGCATTGGCCAGAACTCTTAGCATGTAGTGCGACACGGACGCAAATGAGCTGCTCAAAATGGTGCATTCAAATGGGTTTCCGGGATCGACTTATTCGACAATTTGTCAAACTATCGGTTTATATGGTAAATATAATTTCAAACTCGCTCCCATTTCATATCACTATTATCAACCTCATAAGAAATTATCACATTGCACTCGCTAATGCTCGTGCAATGTCATAATTTTCAACTCTTGATAATAGTGATATAAAATGGGACCTCGTTTCAGATCCTTTATTATCTGTGGTTGATTTAAAAAACAAACAGTAATTTCACAGATGGTATTGCTAGCTTATTCATTTGCATGTATTTCTGTTTTTCTTCATTTTGTTCTTTAATAATCCTTTCCTATTTGTGCATTGAGTACTTACTTATAAAACATGATCTGTTTTCTGATGATTTCATTTTCAGTTCTTTGATGATGCTCCGATATTTCGCATTCCTGGTCGCCGCTTTCCAGTCAATATCTATTACACCAAGGTAAAAATATACAGCACAGTAGAGATGTCTCGGGAATACAATTTAAAATTCTTTTCAATACTTTCAAGAACGCATGTTTGTTTAGCACTTTTGAATATTATATTGATATAATATTATATTTGTAAACAAATAAGAAAATACATGTAGAATTTGATTTAGTACGTTTTCTCTTTTTGTTCGACTTTACAAAGTAAAACAAGTTATTGCAATGCCCGTTTACAGCAGTGATGGCGTTGTTGTCCAATTTGCATTTGTCTCAGGTTAGAAGCTCATATCTCATGCATGGTTACTCACACTGCACCCAAGCTTGGACACATGCATCCCTATAATGAGGATGGATGACAAATTACATTATATTAAAAAACTCAAGTTTTGTGTGATGTTGATAGTCTTTTTTCCAACATAAACATAAACATTTTGGCTTTAGCTCAACATAGCAGTTTTTATCTCAGCATTGTCTGAGCATACTCGACATAAATGTGAACACATGATTCATTATACTGAGAGGGCATGACACTGGCTATTGGGCTCAAAAGGTCAAAGTGCATGGTCATGGATAGGTGTATTGAAAGGCCTTCTCTAGTTGGCCTTTGTCTATGTAATTAGAATTATATATTAAGTCACGCTTCATAGTTCATTGCAGTGTCATAAAGTCGAGCTTCATGGATGCATGACAACCACATTTCTGGTGGAAACAATCTAAGATTAAGAAAGCAACATTGATTTCAAAACCATACCTGCATTTCTTTTAACATCTGTAAATATGCATTATTTAATTACATGGTTTTGGTTTAATTTTATCATTGTTTATTAATTTTTTTCTGAGTTTCATATGCAACATTTGCACTACATCTACATTGGGTATTGCTGTTGTTTTCAGGCTCCTGAGGCTGACTACATAGACGCCGCCGTGGTATCCATTCTTCAGATTCATTGTACACAGCCAGTAGGAGATGTTCTGGTGTTTCTGACTGGCCAGGAGGAGATAGAGACAGCTCAGGAAATGCTTCTGGTATGTATGGCCAGGGATCATTAGTTCTGGTTGAGCTCACACAACACATATAACCTTATATCAGGAATGACAGTATTCCAGTGGTCAAATTTCCTTCAAATGGGCATTCCTCAAGACCAGTACAGATGCCGCTCAATCATAAAATGTCTAAATGGCATGAAAAATGTATTGAAAACTTAAATATTAGGTTGTTTTACATCACACATGTATTTGACATTCATGTAATATTTCAGGAGCGTACCCGAAAACTTGGATCAAAGATCAAAGAGCTGCTTGTTCTGCCGATTTATTCTACCTTGCCCTCGGACCTGCAAGCCAAAATCTTTGAACCTACTCCTCCAAATGCTAGAAAGGTCAGTTTTACTATTTATATATAATACATGTATACATTGTTCTTAGTAAAGTTATTTCTAACCCATGAGCTGGATATGTAAGTTTTTGGTGGGGCTATCATGCCTATAACAATTTTAACAAAATGTCCGTCTCCGATGCAAGGTTCTAGACCATTCCTGCTTGAGCTCACTTCAATGCATCCTTTGTGATTGCATTTCATCTAAATCTCCATATTTGCCAGAGTTATCCTTTGTGAAAGCATAACAATGGACTGTTCCAGCTTTAGCTATGCTCCGTGCATCTCTAGTTAATCTCCATCCACACTTCGCCTGTGTTGGAATCGATCGATCCCTGAATGCCCTGACTATGGATTTCCAGAAAGCTATAAAGATATGGCAGCATCAGCGGCCAGTGAAATTAGTTTCAAAATATTCAACATGTTTATTAAATAGTAATGATATGCAATTCGCACAACAATGCATAGACCGTCGTCAATAATGCATTTGTGACCAACTTATCTATATCATTCATGACGTCATTGATTATGATGTCATCCTACATGTGATGTAGTTGAATATGGCGACATATGATGGATGGATAAACGGGAAAGGTCCATTGTCAAAAGTTATGCTTCCTATCTACATCGAGGAGCATTATGACGTCATCCTACATGTGACGTAGTTGAATGTGGCGTCATATGATGGATGGATAAACGGGAAAGGTCCATTGTCAAAGGTTATGCTTCTTATCTACATCGGGGAGCACTAGTATCTCTATGTTATGTTCAATGTAATGTGAATAATATGAAATAAAGCATCTTTCTTCTACTTCAATATACTTACCTACTGGACCACTCTATGATATGTTTCCTAACATGTCTACCCTTCCAAATAAATCCCAATTTAAACAACACACTTCAGGGACTCATACCTAGACGTGTCTGGAAACTCCCACGCCGGTCACACTGACCAGCTTATTTTCCCTGCAATTCATCAGCGATGTCTGGCTCGGAGCTATCCCCATCTGCAAAGGTGATATTGTTCCATAATTATGTTGTTTTGGACATAAATATTACTGTTGGATGTTTGTCAATCTGTTATATTTTTCAGATTGCCATTTTCTAGCCATTTATTCACGAGGACTCGTTTGCTACTATCAGGACCCGTTTGATCCTTAGTGAGTACTCCTTGTTTCTGCTTCCGTAAATGACCAGGATTCATCATTCAAGATGGATGCTGGAGCGGAAATTGGTTTGTTTTGACAGCTGATTTGGGTAATTTTGTCATTTATCATGGTGTCTTTAGTGTTTTTATTAATCGCTTTGGTTCATATTTTACGACCAAGATAGGATGACGCTTTTAGTGTACCGAGAAGGTACAATGTAATCCTTTTTAGTAACTTGTTCCCTCCGAATCTGGCATTAATCAAGACCAGAATTCGACGGGCTTTCCAAATCTGTAAACCATTTCAAAATCGGTTAAGAAATGGCTGAGTTATCCCCGGAAAACCCTTTTTGATTATCTTCACGGTATTGCCGTGACATCATAACCACGTGTACGCAGAACTTCTAGAATGTTCTAGAACATTTGACTGCGTTATTATTAGCTACGTGCTGATTGGCTGTTGCTCGACCGATGATTGGTTGGAGCCTGCGCCTGTGACATCACGAGTAGTATAAAAGGAGACGAAATCCAGAGCCCGAGAGCATCCTCAGCCAGGGGCCGATTAGGTTGGACCTGTGTCAGCTACAATCAGTAAGACAGGCATTACGCAGATCATTTCGGTCTCTGTCAGTTTCTCTCCCGTAGCCAGCAGTTTTCACTTCAAGAGTATACTTACCTCCCTAATACTCTTTGATATTGCTAAATATCGGCTTTAACTCAATAAACACTCAGAATAAAAACAGTTAGGTGCCCCTACTGGGCAGGGAGTCAGAGTGCAGTCCGGCGGATGCCAGCCCCACCACCGCGCATGCGCAGACTAGCACTTCCTCTTTGCCCCACCACCGCGCATGCGCAGACTAGCACTTCCTCTTTGCTAATTTATTGGCAGAGGGTCTACACATGTTTTTGTGCTAGAGCTTTTCTCAAGTGTTTTTCTAAGTCTTTTTAGTGTTAATAGAAGTTTATAACCCCTGATTAAGATGGCAGACAGGATTACTTCACCAGAGGAGGGCCCAGGATCTATCCATCAGGTGACTTCTATTATAATTAGCGAGTTTTTCTCGGTGTAATGTGTTTCCGGGACTCACGTTTATCGTGATAAGCGCCTAGTATAGTTGTTTTATGTCAACATGGCACTATATAATGCTAATCTCTCTCTGTGTTTATGTCCACAGGTATCTGTCTGGATATGTATGGGACATCACATCAACAGAGGGTTTGTTTTCTCTCCACCAAGGTTCCATTTCCTACTAATACTGTTAGGTTATCTGACCAAAAAGTCTATGTCCAGTGACTCGGAGGCCTCGTAAGAAGGTCTTCTCACTTTGCCCTCTTGATCCAATTCCTTCCCCCTAAGGTGGAGAGAGTTAAGAGGTCATAGTCTTGGTGGAGTGTTCCGGTTCATCAGATTGGATGGTTTGTCTATACAAAGAGTCAGGTATTCTAGTTAATGATATGAGGTGATAATAATTATGTAAACTAAAATTTGCCACTATTATCATTGTGTATCTGATGTTTGTGTAGTCTGAATATCTATCCTTCATAGTTAGATGTTCTGGATATGGATACAATTCGTCCTTACACCTGGCTGTTTGTTTCGGATCGATTTAATTTCTGTCTTGAAATTATGACGTCATAATCAGCCTTGCTCTTTATTAACAATTAAAGTTTTGCCCAACGCTGGTTTCTCATCTTTATGATAATTTTTTCCTCTCTTTTATTTTTGGTTTTGAGTTTCTAACCGTAACTAAAATACTCATTGTCCTCGTCTTCTGTCCTGTTTCAGAGACCTGGTTGCCCGTCCTGTGGTCGCTTCTTGAAGGAGAAGTTTATTCCCCACCTGTGTTTCCAATGTAGCCCCTGTGGGTCATTACTTAATTGTGATGTCTGTAAGCAGTGGGGGGGGGGGGGGTGGCGGCGAACTAATGAAAGAGTTTTTGTGCTTACAGGCGAAGGACAAGGTTGCGGAGGAAGAGAGGAAGATGAAACGAGAGGTTGTAGGTAAAAATGGTAAGAGGAAGGCCTCGTTCTCAGTGGACATGGAGGCCTTCCGTAGTGAGATGTTGGGAGAGATGAAGAGGACAATAAAGGATTTGGTACCAGAGTTGCTCCGTGGCATGCTTCCTGGAGCAAATCCTTTGTTGTCCTCGTCATCTGCTTCGGAGCAGATAATTCCCGCCCCTGAATCGAGTTTCTTTAGGCCGTTACAAGTTTTCGACGATTCAGAGGTGGCCCCATTAGCCCCGTTCCACGACATTGGCAGCAGGCTTGCAGCGCCGGTGGTCCATGGACGGTTGTCGCTGGAACCTGCTGGCTGCTTATCAGCCCAGGGGTATCCGCACGCCGCAGGTGCCTGTACCTCCTATGGCACCTTTCCTGGCCAGTCCGGGTTAGCTCTCTTTGCTGACCCGGAGTCTAATCTTTCTGGCCAGGAAGAAGAGGATTCCCTTCTGATGCCATGGCCATGGATTTTGACGTCTGTGCACCCCTCGCGGGGAATACAGGCGACATGATCCACGGTTCTACTCACGCAGGAGTAGAATTCACGGCTCAGAAGGTGGCCTTGGTTGGATCTCATGGTCAGTTATTCCGCATACCTCGGCTTGCCGAGAGTGTTGCTGGTGCTGGCCGGGGCCGTGGTGTGGCGGTAACTGCCCCACGCTCTACCACGGCACCTGCTCCTGGACAAGCCAGTCAGATTAACATGCCTGCTCTTTCGGGCCCGCATGCTTTCTCTGGCTTGCCAGGAGTGTCAGCATATCCAACTTCAAGCTCGACTGCGTTAGCTCAGGAGGAAGACGAAGGCCCTCGTCTAGTAGAGTTTTCGCAGTTAGCCATGGAGGAGGATTGGTCTGACGCTTGTCAATGGCTGATAAGCGTCAGGCCAGACCTGCCCGTGGAGCAGTCGGCTAGCCAGCGAGACCACCGGCCGTGGTTAGCTGGAAAGTCGACTGTTAGCGCCATGCCATCTCTGCCGCTAGCAGAGCATATCATTGATATGTTCTCGGCGGCGGAGACATCTATTAAGGCGAATGGGCGTCTCGCGAAGGCCCCTTGCGAGGTTGCAAGGCGCTGCCGCATCGTACCCATGGACTACCAGAGGTACGGTGTGGTACCTAAGCCCAGCGTGGATGACCGTGCGGCTTTAGGTGAGGATACGCGGCCAGGTTCCCGTTCTGACACGGGAGCCTTGTGTTCGAACGCGCTGCGTTCGGCCAATGCCGCGTTGCGTGATGCGGAGGAGAGTGGGAGAGCGTCTGTTGCGGCGCTTTCTCACGTCTCTCACAGCTGTTTCAGGGGGTAGTGACAGCATCCGCATCACGCCAGCTGAGCCCGATCACAGTCCAGAGAGCCATCCAGGATGGTATCAACCTGGCTCTGGATTGTATGACTCGGGCGGTGACCAGAAGTGTTCGGGCGAGGCGCACGTTTGCGTTAGATAAACTGTGCCCGTCCCAGGACCTGTACAATAGGCTTCTGCGTACGCCTATGGCAGGTCCTGGTCTCTTTGGAGGTGAGCGATGTAGGCACCCCCAGGAGACGGTCACTCTGGTCAACAACCAGAGGGCGCTGCGCGAACAGTTTGAGGTGCTCCGTAGGGAGCGCGTTCGCGCTGCACCCCCTGCGTACCATCCCCTGCAGGCTCGAGGTGGAGATGGCCATGTCAGAGGCCAGCCACCAGCACAGCGTCGGCCTCGGCCGCGTGCGATTCGGCCAGCAGTGAGGGGGTGGGGCGCAGGCTCCTCAGGCGCAGCCAGCCAGGCAGCCACCCGGGCACCGAGGTGCGCGCGGTGCTGGTCGTGGCGCGCGAGGATCTGGTCGTGGTAATCGTGCCTGATGGGCTGTTACCATGGTGAGAACCACTCCGGTGTTTCTGGCAAAGGAGACAGTGCCGCTCTTGCACTCCGTATGTCCACCTCTCTCCCTAGGTGGTCCGGTGGGGGGCCGGTTGGCCCGCCACAAGCAAGAGTGGGAAACGGTTGACTCAGGACCGTTTAGTCTTGCGATGGCTTTCAGTCGGGTACCATCTCGATGGATGACAGGCCCACCATCGCGACTGTCTCTGGTGCCAATCTGGACGCAAATTCCGAGAGATCCGGATCAAAGGTTGTGTATAGAGGAGGAAATAAACTCCCTCATACAAAAAGGAGCAATTCAGCCGGCACAGAAGTGTCCGGGCTTCTAT